>RCHQ01000036.1:0-274879 GCA_003676415.1 Plasmopara muralis | reverse complement strand
CCCAAAAAACGATACTTCATGGTGTGTGCAGGAGTGGCCATCGAAAATTAGGATCTTTCTTTTCAAAGGCAAATCGGGAAATGACGCGTGAGAAACTTAGACACCTGTGTTTGTTGAATGAGAAACATAGAAACCAATATTGGTTGAAGGAGAAACAATATACCTGTTGTCTACACATCACATCTGAGTAAATGCTTGCTTTTGTATGAAGGTCAGTTACGTATCCAAACTGTCACATAAACTCAGTGATACTGGATGATGTCAAATTACCTAAATGGCAGCTTTAAAATGCTTAACAAATCCGTCATCAGTTATTTTTGGATTCAATTGAACCGAGCAGTACTTTTCGAAAAATAGCAATTGAGGACATAAATGTGACGGGATTACGCCGCGGGAGTCATACAGAAGGATAAACGATCTTTCGGTGAACGACCGTTTACTATTCCGGTCTTGAAAGGATCGGTGCTTGCGGTTCAAAGGCTGGTTTATTACATGCAGTATTGTAGTTCTTTAAATGAACCCTCAGAATGAATACCAATAGACATACCGATATGATGCCCGTTCTCTATAACGATCGTTTTGACGGAAAGCCAGCATTTGGCCCAAAAATCTCAAGGGTTAGCCTACGAAACCGAAAGCATCCGCTATACTATACAAAGTAGCAACGCCATCATGTACTGATAATTATGAGTCTTGTCAGTAAAGTATCCTCTCAGGCATATGCCGCTATCTTTGTCATTCCGTCGACCAAAAATCTGAGCGATTTTCAATAGGCTTTTGAGATCCTGCGTGAGTTGCCATTATCGTGTCGACAAACGTGTTTATAAGACGTCCGGCATCTTTGAGTATCTTAAATAAATTGTCCGTGAATGTAGTGCAGTCTACGTCTTCTAGTGCTATGCAAGTCATGCCATTTCGTCGCTGAAAGCCAGTTTCCTGTTGGGCTTTTTCCAACTCGGCTACACAACAACTGAAGAATCCGGTTGGCGAGTACCATAGAGAAACCAAAGTCTGATAGTAACAAAGTCGCGGAGGAAGCTTAATTAAGTCGGTCGTCGGACGAGCGCGCGAACGGGGCGAAGCCGTAATAGGAAAGGGGGTGTTTGCTGCTTAAAGCAAATTGAGAAGTATCTGGACTAAGTTTCTTGCTACAGCCTAACTGATGGCTCCCAGCCATAAAAGGAATATAGTTTTTAGGATGTTATCTATTGCTACCATTCTAAAAATTATCATTCTGCTTTACTTTATCTGGCTTTCTACACATTCTAAAAGGCGTTCAGCCAACAAGGTCTCTTGATTCCTGATAAATTGGGGACATCAAGACCTTTCTTCTGATCGAAATCTGTATGACAATAGATAGTGCTAATGCAAATGTATTTAAGGGAATAATTAATTACATTGCGTTAAATCCGTTATCGGCAAACCTGCCGGTGACGACGGTCTAGTCACAATAATACAATTGTGATACCGATAAGATTTTAATATGATCTTCGTTTTAAGTGATCCAGTGTGATTTAATTTCGAGTACGCTCCTGATCTGGCTTAATACAAAAGCGGTCTACAATGTTCGAAGACTTACCCTCTAGTGCGATCCATTGGAGTTTACTGGTTATGCCTCTAGCATAGTCCTGTAGCTAATAATCTAAAAGGTGAAAGAGATGTCATTTTGTTTGTCAGTTCGGCGGGTCCGGGTATGCAACTATCGCTCAATCTAGATTTAAACATTTTTAATGTTTGAATTTAAGCTGGTATATAAGGTTTCTTAGCTACACCAAGATTACAAATAGGCATAATGCAGAAGCGGCCTTTTCTTTGGCGTAATTTCACGCACGAGCTAGCTTAAAAAACATTATTAACTTGAGGAGTTGCGATGGTGACGAACCCCAGCGGATAGACGGCGTGGTGGCAAGATGTACTGTGTCATGTGTACAGCGGACAAGTTAAGTGTTTATGACTCTTCAGTAAAATGGAATTTCGCCTGGTAGGAGAACTGATATTAACAGAGCTGCTTAAGACAAGAGTTAAAATAAAGGATAGGCTAATGCTTGCGCGAACGTCTCTGATAGGTGCTGTCAGTGGATGCACCACCACGACCAAGAAACTTAACCCCCTCCACTTAAGCCCAGATATCATAAAGCTCATCCTTTATCTACAATGTTGCATCTAAAGCAACAAGTGATCTCTCTGAGAGCTTTGACAATAGTAACATGCAGAGTCTGACGATATAAATACACCCTAAACGCTCTTATCTCAATATTGTCCCAAAACCTACGTCTTAACGTCTTAGTAATTGGCCGGACGCACCACTTTATGACTAAACCTGCTCCAAGTTTAATCATTTGCATGCTAATTTTCTCATTTTCTTCTATCTGATGTGTCGACTTCGTGTACGCTCTTCTCGTAATTAAGATTTGCGTTGGACAAAATGCGTTTCGCGATCGGTAGCGTGAATCGCATCAGCCATATTTACTGCAAACATCGCAGTACGTGCAGTTTCAAGTTTATTGGACGTTTTGTTAGGTCTTCACTTTGACTAGGCGGTCAAACCGCCGTGCTCTAAGCATTCTCCGGCGGTAAATATTTTCTTGCCTAGTTTGAAGTCTCGAAGAGCAGGTCACTTTGTGGCATCTTGCCAGAGCTCTCTATGTATCATGCGAGTGTAAATCAGTAGCGATTATAGCGAAAGATAAATTAGCCGGACACGACGTAAAAGAAATAAAGCCGCACCAACTGGTGGCCGGATCTAGTATAGCTTCATCTCTTACGACGGTCAATGTGCTCGTTGACGCCTCAGAAGTTTTTTTTGCGACATACTTTCCGCCTCTCCCGTATTGCGCTTTGATCATGGCGATCATCTTTGAAGAGTAAAAATTTCAAGGCTCGACCTCGTGGTGTCGATGCTTTCGCGGCTAATTGCTGTGTGGTTCTTGTCAGTATGCTAGTAATGCTAAGCTAATTTGCTCAAAACACGGATGGAATTGGTGCACGTGTGCCCACGAGTACTGGGGCCGTTATGTCCGTGGTGAAATACAGCTGGTCAGCTAGTAGAATCCTGTACTTGTATCCGATACTACCCTCTTACTATGACATAGGGTATTTTATCACTGAATTTAGTCCCAATTGCTCTTCTGGTTTGAGGCTGAGAAGAGCGACCCGGTCAGGCTAAAGTTCTAGCCGCGCGTTCCTTCCAGTACACCGGATTGTTTTGAGGCTAATTGTTTGCTGATGGGCGAACATAATTGTCCAAATGTCGGATCTCTGTTGTGTGTACACACAAAAAAGTCAGGCAGAGCTGGATTAATTTTTCCGAAAATGCGGAAAGGGGACCAGCCGCAGCCCATACTGTAACTCACGGTGTATGGTCCCATGAAGCATTATTTATGTAACTCGACATGCGGCGGCGGTCCGAGCGACACACAAAGTGTCTTAGCTGATCTTGATCCTGCCGTTTTGCTAGATATTAATCATTCTGTCTGTAGTTTTAAGGTCGTGGTAAGGACTAGAGTTTCGACTTAGTTCTTTAAGCCTACTCAGATCGGAAGCTTACAATCTTCTTGTCGGATGCGAGAGCGAGGATAGTTGAGGATAAAAACTTCGACACCATCAGAATACACAGCTGTACACAAAGGTTAATCGTGTACTGTGCCTATCTAAGTTACGTATTTCGCATGACTCTATAATATTTCCCCTACCAAGATTAATATAAATCCATACTAATTCATACGAAGTTGAAGTCGGGCGGTAGCACTGGAGCACGATTTTTTGTCGAGGAGTCCAAAAAAACAAATCTCATCAACAGTCAAATTTTGGTACAAGCATATGTGCAAACGATTGGATAAGGCCATGAGCTTCACTTCAGCTGTTTGCAGTGAGAAAAGAGTGACCGACCTAGCCCTCTATTTCCTGAATGCAGCAATTATATCTCCAGCGGAAGTTTGAATGCGCAAACGTGACAACTCGGTTTGGGGCAAAACACACACCATTGCTCAGGTGCCGATAAACTTAAAAGAGGAACATTGTCGCATTCCCGAAGCTGATGGAGCGAATGACATTCTTGATCGTAGAATCCGAGCCATCTTAACCGTTCTTTTTAAAGATATCACCAGCGAATAAATTTACAATTACGATAACGTAGCAATGTATGTATGTATTGCTACGCTGGAATGCTAAAAGAAAGAGTTAAGTCCGACGCCAAAAAAATCAAGCAATTCTGGGCTGCATGGCCCACATGTCACTAAAGACATGAAAAGCTTCTACCTGCTGTTCTTTTTTGCCATCGCAAGGATCCAAAGTCATATGAAACCCTTCGTACTGATAGTGGAAATTAAGCATAAGCGAGACCTTTCGCGATGCTGCTACGTAATCGAATATTTTGAAAGCGATTGAAGCGATGCGAAGTGAGCGGTGTGCATGACAGGAGAGACAGTCATTGGAATGTATCCCTTATTGAATCAACTATCTGTCGCGATTGCGGTCTCCTCTTGCATTTTAGAGGTACGAGCGCTTGACGAAAAAATTAACAAACAGATAAAATACTTTTGTTTCAAATATTGCTTACCGAAAGTCCAAGAGGTATGGTTTATAATTTATTGTACGCGCTGAATACTCCGCATATTCTTCTTCAAGTGGGTCCGCGGTGCTTAACCAATCCCAGACTTGAAAGGCTTAAACACAACCTTATTTTTCGCAAAACGAAGAGATATGATCATGGCTTACTCCAAACCGAATGACGAAGACTACCTGAACGAAGAGCAAACTGCAATCTTTAAAATACTTTTTGATGCAGTAGCTCTGTCATCCAACACTCTAGCATTATTGTAAAACCCAACTCACGTTTCCCGAATAGAGCTCCAATGTCCCACTAACATGAATTTGAGGCTGTTGATCATTTGCTACGGTGCGGACTGAGTTAGATTGAAGATTCTTGAGTAAAAGGATGCGTATTATCTGATAATTATTTAAGATTATACTCCTGGCGGGCGGTTTGGGCGCCCCCGCGATATTCGTCATTTGTAGGCAAGAATTTGCCAGATTGATCTCAAAGTGAACATACATGTGCAGTCTGACGAAAATGGCTGTAGAAAGCTTAACCACATTTTTCTTGTGTCTTTTTTTATTATGGAGAATGGCATGAAGTCAACCCGTCGCCTGGATGCTAATTTGTTAAGCTTCAAGATTACAGGTTGATCAAGAAGACAGCTCTAAGAGTGAGGACAATCCTAAAAAATGTGGTTTAAATATGACGCAATGGTGTCGCTATTATATGAACGTGGAATCAACAATTTTGACATTGCAACGAACAGAAATAGTCCAGCCATACTACTTTGTCGACAAGCAACACTAGGTCGCGTTGCAATCACAATTTTGTGGTGAGAAAAATTGAACGAGTTTTACTAGGAGTGTCATTCGAGTGACGCAAATTATTTGCTTGCCATAAGTTTTATTTAGATTTTGCCACACGATTTGAAGTATAAGAAAAATGGTCTTTTCATAATCATGCGAACTTAAATCCAGACTAGGACAATGTAATGGCGCGTGTCTTTGAATAAGCAAGCTTGAGTCTACGCAAGAGGATCGCCAAGGCTAGCATGTGCTACTAATAAAATCGTGTTCATCAGTAATGAAAATGTGCATAAATAACATCTCGCTCTTATTGTAAAAAATTCCCATTGCAGGCATACTTTGTAATAACGATCAAAACAAACGATGCACAATCTAGCCACTTCCCATCACTTCCCTTCTTCTCGCCACTCTTCGTGACGTTGCGCTCAAGACCCAGGGCATCGATCTAATAATCAAAGTTGAATAATGACTAACTCGGCGAATATCGTGTCCACAAAGACAGTCGGGTAGGACAACATAAAGGTCATTGCATATGTCAAAAGCGCAAATTTATACGATTTATTTGAATGGGAGACACCATTTAGACTTGTTATGATTTAGGAAGGGCACACCAACTGAGTAACATCTACACTCGCACTAATTAAGAATAATTTATAATACAAATGACTAAGCCGGGTAGGTGGGGTAGCGAATCGAGCTGGAACAGCGAGCGAGACGGATTGGGATCAACGGTTCACTACCGCTCGCAATGCGCCACGACAGCTGCGGGTGATGCGGAAAAACATTAGCGTTATCTAATATTTCTATAAAGGCTCGGCAAATATACACAAAAGGAGTAAGATCTTTTTGAGATGTATGCTGTCACCGTGCGATGCCTCCCCGATTACATCATTCCAGAGACGCAGCATTAAGAGCTAAACGGTCAAAATAGACAACTATTTATAATTTTTCTTGGTGCGCTTGCAGAGTAAAGTTAGCAACTTACAAATACACCTTCATTTAACTGTTTGGTCTAGGTGAAACAGAAAAAAAAATAAACGCACTTGTAAATTGTGATCCCTAATGTATGAGTGTTATGACTAATAGCTGCTCTATTGAACTGTTTATTAGCATTTTATTTTCGGCATGCATGCCGTCCAACCTTGCGCGTACGCATTGTTAAAATTCAATCTCGACCCAGCCAAAAGCTTTTTTAAGAGCCTTGGCAGGACCAAGTAGGCCCACAGCAAGGCGGGGAAAAGGGATGAGGTGGCATTCCTGTCAGTCGATCTGCTGTGTTTGTGTTAAAATTACTGGCAGAATCGATTGCACTTCGTTTTTTGCCAGCTTATACTTCACTGAGCACGATAGTCAAGCGCTAAAGGACCTCACAGCTTACACCCTCAATTTCTCTCGATGTAGTATTTTTTAGGCTAGGTTCTACCTACTGGTATACATCGCCAAAACACTAAGACTGGACCAACATGCTTGGTCAGACCTGTCTTGCTGGCACGCAATCAGATCCACTTTATACAAATGTTGCCTTCAATCAACAAAAGTACTCCAAACCGGCTTAGCTTGCACCTTGGTAAGAGAATTAGAGAAAGTCACTTTGTTTGGATTCGTAGCTAACAAGGTCTCGTCACCTAGCATCTGAAAATTTTGGCCGCCAGTGATCGTACAATGAAAACGTTCGCAGACCACAGGGTCTTTTGTCCGGGCTTTATTGTTCCCTCCATTACCAATTCGTGCAATTGAGCCCACAGACGCTGCAGAATTTCTTACGTGTAGGTCACGCAATAAATGTGTCCGTGTCTTTTCACTAATAGTTTCGCTGCGCGCTGTACGTGGCAACATCTCCTGGTGCGACTACAAGAACCTTATTTTCTATCCTTTATATCATGAATCTACGGCCATAAGACCCAAGCAAAATTGACGCCTACTAAAATTAATATATCTAAAATTGAGTCATTTAAAACACCGCTTGCTCACCATTTATTATAAGTGCTCCTATTACTTATTTGCTTTAAATGCATCTCATGAGTTGTTTTAGCTTAGGACAAGTTTGAGCAAGTAAATGGAAGCCGTCAGTCACGCGGCACAGCGCTACAGCTCATCCGCTAAATGCCCAATATTAATGGCATAAAGATCGAAAATGCACATTAAGCTGCGATGGCCTATATGAAAGCGATACTTGGTCATTACCTTGCGTCAATTTAACGATCGTACATTCTTGTTAGTGGTGGCCCAGCGACTCGGCGCTCTAGCAAATCGCTTGGACCAGAGAAAATGCGGTATCAAATAAATAAGAATTTGAACTGCAAATTATTACGCCCGTCAATAATCTTAAAATCGGATGTTGTGATCCGAGAATTTGTTTATTTTTCTGCACATTTCTGAGCATGGTGCTGTATGACGTCGTCAAAAGTTCGTACGTACGATCTGACTGTCTGAGAAAAAACTAAGCTATACTTTCAGTCCTTTTGTAGCTTGAATTACAATCCTGATGCTAGCCCTTATTATTACTGGCATGAGTACGAACACTAATTTTGACAAGACGACGATGAGGCTTTTATTCTGTGACATGAAGAGAGCCCCGCATTGCAGTAAACGCATAAAAAAGCAATGCTTAGCGCTTTACGCGTGAGTGATGTCACACAAAATTCTACACTAATTTTGGTCGCAAATTTGTTACGAAGAGCAATTTAAGGGCCCTGACTGGTTGTTTGGGCGAGACTACCACAAAGGAAACCATGAGTGTTTACTATTTACCGTATGGATAGTGTGATCAGCAGATCTTGAAAGACTTATCCACTACGTTTTTAATAAGGTGCTACCTAGTTAGAAGTACAATAAGATTGATCACTATCAATATGTGAGTAAGAACTTTAGCGTAAGTGATCCAAACAAATATATCTCGCACTAGACCGATTGGTCGATTGCACGAGGCTTCACACAAGATTTAGTTGATGTGCCAGACGTGTACCTGTCTGTCGTGACCGTGACATTGTATTTTGTAATCAGTGTTTAGCCAGAAAGTACTTGATAGTCGTACAAGCGGGCACTGAGACTCTCTACTTGTAGAAGTTCATTGGCGTAGACCACTCGTAAAGTCCCTTTTGAACTACATGTCTTGGCGGCCAAAATCTTGAGCATTACAAAGCGCTCATATTGGGTTGAAGCAAGCTGGCAGGATCGAATGCAGATCTTTGCAGTGTGTGGTCGTTTGACGCAATATTGCTCTCTGTGCTTGTTTATCAAGCGAAGTGGTGCCAAAATTGCCAGTATCAAACTTTGTGTCAAAAACATTAGTATGTAGGCAATGACACGGCAGTGAAGGCTGTAATGAGAGCATTTGGAACTGATGTTAAAAGTAGAAAACCGTGGCTCGCTGTTGCTATATCAAGTTTTCCAAATTTGCCAGAAGCCATTAGGGATCGTGTTTCATGGCGCGAGCTACATTACACAACGGCCTGAGTGCTTCAGTATAAAGGAGAGCTTACGATACACTAAGCTTCTATGGTTGTGCAGAAATTTAAAGTCAGAAGTTGACATTTTCGGGCCCTCACGCAGCAGTGCAGTTCTTCGTGGTGGTTAGTATTCCTACAAAGAGGCAGTCGGTACTCTGGTGTGTCTTGCCAACTGCTTGCTAAGGTTAAAGGCTAAGATTTTTTTTGTGCTGGTTATCTTTCAAAGGTCGATCTTAGTTAGGCTACGTAAGTTTTTCTTTAGCGGCCGCGATATCAAAAAAAATAAAAAAATCAAATTGCCGCAGCAGCTATAGTAAATTAGTCTGAAATCATCATCACACTACGAAGCTTGTCTACCAAGAGTGCATTCACTGCGATACTTTATAAAAACTTTGAAAAGAACTTGGTGTAAAGAGCAAGATCATTTTCTACATTGCCCGCGTATAAAGACAATAATTCTTGTGTTGTGCGAGTACAACGCTAATACATCAAGGCTGATCAACTAAAACATGTCGATCTCAAGTTTATTTTGATGCACAAACCAAGCGGCAAACAGCTGGAAATGAAGCGCGTTTCATCGGAAAATAACCTTGCAGATTTTTTCATATATTCTCCTAGAGGCACAAAGCGTAACGACCTCGCTTACGGCATCGAAATGGTTAAGCTATTAGTAAAATGAGCTAGGCTTTACCCTCACCGCATGCCCGCATTGTCCAAGGGGATTTCCCAGCATATAGCTGAATGAGTGGCACTGTAATAAGGGTGTTAAAGCACATGTCTTAGTTAAAAGTTGTGATACGGATGTCTAGCGTATATAGCCACTTCTACTGTAACAAACGGTGTGTGGCTCTAAGCGCACACATTGTATATGGCCTTTGCCGACCAACTCGTCGGTGTGCC
The DNA here is from genome assembly GCA_003676415.1 of Plasmopara muralis. NCBI lineage: Eukaryota > Oomycota > Peronosporomycetes > Peronosporales > Peronosporaceae > Plasmopara > Plasmopara muralis. The sequence goes on along the minus strand of RCHQ01000036.1, from coordinate 265,187 downwards.
GGTCAGGGAGAGTAGATCATGGAATACAGCTCAGCTCTCTATCAACCAGCAATTTCTAGCAAAATACATTCATCCGGTCTTTTACTTTCTCCAACATAGGCATTTTTCTAAGCTTCTGAACGAGAGGGATTCAAAATGGATTGACACCACACATATGAAGTTAAATCATGCAAATCGCTGGAACAAGTATGAAACGGGAGCCGTGCCCCCAATTTTTCGTTAGCCATTCCCCGCCTCAATATTTCTCGAAACGGTCATGCTAGACCCAGACAAACATCAAATTTGAAAAGTTACTACTCGACACCTTCACTCTACAACGAAATTCAGCGGTTCAGCGAGGCAATCTAGTTATATTACATAAACAAAATTCCTAGCGAAAACGCTAAAATAAAATGTTTTTTGCTTGATTTTTCGCACACCTTACATCCTCGTTTGAGCCCACTGTCGAAATATCGCCCCAACTCGCGAGGCGGCAACTGGCGCGGCGGCGGCTTCAGAGACGGCGGTCTGCGCGTTCATGGCACGGGTAAGGAGGCGTAGACAAGGGCCGGAAGCGGTGCAAGAATGTTTATAATGGTGTACGGTGGATATTCTGTGGTTAGAAGAACCTCAAATCCTCTGTGGTGAAGGAGCACATAAAATATTTTGTGGCAAAGTGAAAACTTTCGGAGTCGGGGATAGCTTAATGACAAACGAATTTTATTTAGAGCCAGGATCAGGCCTAATTCGGGTGTGTAACGAAAAAATGGGGATATAACAACAAAGAGTTACGCGCTTTTTTATTATCCTCACATCACTGAAACACAACCAATGTCCTATTGGTTATCCGATACCCACATCATGTGCACCAGATGCATGGTTGTCATTTGTTTTCCAGTTACAGCATTTAAACATGATGCGGACGATCGCCAAGCGCTCAGCTACAAGATGCAGGGCCAACGGTCTCCGTGCCGTGTACAGCGCTTCTGCCGTTAAAGCTGGCAAGGATCGCATTGTTCTATTTGATACGACCTTACGCGACGGCGAGCAGTCACCCGGTGCTACGCTGAATTTCAAAGAAAAGGTGGATATTGCACGGTCCCTGAGCGCGCTAGGCGTGGATGTGTGCGAAGCGGGGTTTCCTATTTCGTCGCCTGGCGACTTTGATGCTGTCTCCGCCATTGCGAAGGAGGTTGGTCCTATGGTAGGGAAGCGCGCTACTGGCGAGCCGATGACGATCTGTGGGCTGGCCCGCGCCATGGAGAAGGACATTCAGCGTTGTTTCGACGCTGTCAAGCATGCGCCAAAGCACCGCGTCCACACATTTCTTGCCACGTCTGACATCCACCTCAAATACAAGCTCAATATCTCGCGCGACGAGTGCATCCGTCGTGCCGTAGATGCTGTCAAGTTTGCCAAGAGCCTCACTTCGGACGTTGAGTTCTCCACGGAGGATGCGGGACGGAGTGACCCTGACTTTTTGTGCGAGGTTCTCGCTGAAGTCATTAAGGCTGGCGCTACTACACTAAACATTCCCGATACGGTCGGCTATACGGTCCCAGGCGAGTATGGATCGCTTTTTCGATACTTGATCGACAACACGGAAGGCAGTGACAAGGCCATCTTCTCTACGCACTGTCACAATGATCTGGGTCTCGCGACGGCTAATACGCTCGCTGCTGTGCAAGGTGGCGCACGTCAGGCCGAAGTTACGATTAACGGGATCGGAGAGCGTGCCGGTAATACGGCGCTTGAGGAATTAGTCATGGCTTTAAAGACGCGGCCGCAACATTTTCCAGTGTATACGACCGTGGACCCGATGCACATCACGCGCTGCAGTCGGATGGTCAGCCATTACACTGGTATGTCGATCCAACCCAACAAGGCCATTGTCGGATCCAACGCTTTTGCTCACGAGTCTGGAATTCACCAAGATGGTGTATTGAAGCACCAGGCTACGTATGAGATTATGCTACCAGAGTCTGTTGGTCTGAGCGAGAACAAAATGGTGCTCGGCAAACACTCTGGTCGTCACGCGTACAGCAAGCGTCTTCAGCAGCTTGGTTACAACAATCTCACTCCGGAGGAGCTTGACAATTACGTTGAGAAGTTTAAAGCGTTGGCTGATGAGAAGAAGACGGTCACGGATGCCGACATGGAAGCCATTGTTTCGGACGAGTTGTTCAAACCCGAGGCGTTCTGGACCCTCCAATCAGTGCACGTCACTGCGGGTAACTTGGTAAAGCCGACGGCCACGGTCACACTTGCGCACAAGGACGGCCAGGAGGTAAGTGAGGCTGCTATGGGTACTGGCCCGATTGATGCAATCTACGTTGCGATTAAGCGCGCTACGGGCATGGAAAGGATTAAATTGAACGACTTTTCAGTCGAAAGTGTGACGGATGGCACGTACGCGTTGGGTGAGGTGACTGTGCGGGTGCAGGAGGAGAAAGACGAGGACGAAAAAACAGAGGATGAGAAGTACGTGAATGCACAAACGGGTGTTACAATTGACCGCCAATTCGTCGGCCACGGCGCGAATACGGATATTTTAGTCGCGTCTGCTACGGCCTACGTCAATGCCGTGAACCGCATGATGGCGTCCCAAGAACGTGCGATAGCCGATGCTCGGGTGGACGCCTAGGCTCACGATAAAATACAACCGTTTTTAGCATGCGTCTTGCCTTGTCCGATTGCACGTCGTTAGACCAAAAGGTGAAGAAAGTATCTGCCGCGTGTAGGTACTAAATACCTAACATGTTCCTTGATCTTGTGCTACTCAGCTGTGAGCCCATCGTAGGGCGATAGACCGCTATTATTTTCAATTGCGTCGTCAGCGCCGTGCGCAATCAAATACTCGCCGAGGATGCCTTCGTTGTCGTATGCCATGGCAAAGTGCAGTGGTGTGTTGCCCTGTGCGTTGCGGTGATTGACGTTCGCTTGACGACCTATTAGCATTTCGACCATTTTCTGATTTACATTCTGACACGCGAGCAACAGCAGCGTGTTGCCTTTCTCGTCCTCACTGTCAATGGGAAATCCGGCATCCAGGCTCTCAACCAGGTGCTTGATGCGTCCGTTGCGCGCTTGCGAGAAGACTGTGCTCAAATTTAACGAAATTTTGTCTTTGTCGCTCGTTTCCTGTCCTTGAACACGTTCCGCGTTTGCTTCGTGGTTCACAGCATCCAATTGGCTTTGTTCTGTCGCCATTAAAGGCACCAATTTACTGCGAGCTGCTAGTAGTTTGCGCACGTGGAGCTTGTGTGAGACACCGAGAACTTCGGCCATGTCCTCGGCTCGAAGCTCCATGAGAAAATCACCATCCACTGCTCCTTCACGGAAAGCTGCCTTGTATTGCGACAGCGACAAAGTGTCAAGCCATCGGCCCACGTCGTCGACAGTCCATGCATGCACTTCCTTAGGCAATGGCTCTCGCCTTGCTAATGATATGGCCTCTTTTTCCTCGCGTTGCTGCTGATCAATCTCCTGCTGCTTGCGCCGGGCGACTGTCGTGAGTAAACTACTCATGGCGTCTCCCCCTGCACTCTTCTTTGCAAGAGCCAAAGTGATTGGCGTGATGTTGGCAGCAGCAGCGGCAGCCGCCGCCGTGGCGGCGGTCTCCGCTGTGGATGTGATGGCCGATGCTGTCGTATCGGCGTTGATTTCGCGCAAGTTTTTGAGCATGTTGAGCGAGCTGAAGTACGACAAGGACATGGACATGAATTGAAACTTCATAAGCTCCTCTGTGGACTCAAACATAGCCCGTGACCGCTTCTCGTGTTCGCGTGCCTTTGCTGCTGTCGCCGCTGCTGCCGCTGCTGATGTGGCTGTCGCCGTCTCGAGCTCAATACCTTTTCCACGCAAGTGATCAAGCTCAAGCTTTTGCTCTTCCAAAAGCACCATCAGATGACGTTGCAAACGTGCAAACTCGCGGTCTTTGTGCATCCGCGTCTGCTCCAAAGCTGCAAGACGTTTTTCCAATACTGCCAGTGCCTCGCGCTTTCGATGCACCTCAGCAAATGCACCCGCGAATTCAGCCTCAAGATTCCGCTTTTTCTGCTCACGCTCTTTGCGTTTAGTAATGAGCGCCATCTCGACAGCATGTTTGTCCGCTTGGCGTTGCTTAAGCGCTAGCGCTCGTTCCGCTCCGGATTTGTACGGTGCGCCATCGTTTTCATGTATCGAAACGAGACTATCAGGTAATGTATCGCCGTGCACCGATGGGAAACGATTACTTTGGAATGATTCTTCTTCATCGCTCCCATGTAATCGTTCGACTTCGCGTGTCAGTTCACGTACGTCACCATCAAGCTGGTCAATCTCTTGCAATTCGTGCTCCAACAGTGCCATCTCTTGCTTAGCATCCCGGAGCTCTTGGTGAATAGCACCAACTTGACGCTCGGCCTCTTCTTGTGCGTCGTGCAGTACATCCAGCTCCTTCTGCTGACGTTCGAATGTCTGCTTGGAGTTTTCAATCAGTTGCAAACCAAGTACCAGTCGGTCAGCTCCAGGTGGCGTATCGTGCCATTGCTTCTTGCGTGCAGCGCATTGACGCCCTACAACACCTCGATACACTCGCTGAATCTCTACGGCTGCCAGCTCAGAAGACCGCGCGATAAGAAAATTACGACGGGCCACGTACATACGCCAGGTTGCTTGCAGCTTGGTAGCTTTTTGATCGCAAAAGCGCCGTAATTTCTGTTCCTCGCGCAGTCTCCGAACTTTTTTCCGGCCTTGAAAACCACGATAGACTCGCTGCAGCATACGCGTTTTGCTCTCTCGCCGCTTTGCGTGGTACGTGTGACGACAGCAATAACCACGGAAAATGGTCTGGATCAGCGTAGCGGCTTGCGATCGTCGCGCAGTCTTTTCTTTCTCTTCCATGAACTGACAAAACCGTCGACGCCCGAGTCGTCCTCTAGCAATTCGAACGATTTCTCCACCAGCGATTTTACTGAGCCGCTCCCGCTGCTTTTCTCGACGCAGTTGATCAACTCGACAAGTAGCTAAAAATCGACGAATGTACTTTTGCACGCACGTAGCTTTTGCATCACGCTTTCGTCGTGTTTCTTGCTTTACATGCAACTCGTTTCCTGCTCTTTGGTTTGTTTGAACACCTCGTCGCTCTTGCTCTCGTAGTTTTTTAAATCGTTCCTCAGCTTCTAGCTGGTCACAACGACTCGGTAATTCTGGCTGTGCTTGATTCCCTTGACGCGCTTCCTCCACAGACGAAGTTATCGAAGTCCGCATCAACGAAGTCGTCAATGGCTTTGAAATGAGCAATGATGAAGACATGAAAGCTTCTGCTATGGCGTTGTCCGAAGCTGAAAATCCATGGTTTTGATCAAGTTGTTCCGGATTTTTATTTCGTTGTGGAAATGTGTTCAACTGCTCAGCCTGTTGAGCTTGTAATTGGGCCTCAAGTGCAGCCAATTGTTCGCAACCCTCCTCTTTCCAATCACGCCGTCTCTGTTCTTGTTCCTCTCGCACCATTGCTATACGCGTCTCGATCACTATGCGCAGTTGAAGACGTTGCGCTTTCGCTCTCTTTTCAACACGTTGCTCCTCTCGCACGGTATTATTGTTGTCATTCATTTGAAAGCAATTTGTCTCTTCGTTATCCAAGTCTTCTCTTTCTCCGCTATTCTTGAAATCAAGACTTTGCGATTTATGAATAGGCAAGGCCTCTTGGTCAGCAAGTTCAGACTTTTCAAGATGTAGCTCATACGGAGGTTTGCGGGGTGACGTCTTTAATGATATTTGAAAGCTTTCCGTAGCTTTACCATCGATTTGATCAAAGGTTGGAGAAGGCTCACAGTGTATAAATTGTCGAGCGATGGCCTCTCCTTTTGCTGTCGTTTCTTGCTCTGTTGCAATAAAGTGTTTATCCGATTCCTTGGAGTCAATGTGGTCTTTCTGCACTGGACCCTGTTGACAGTTCACCAACATTTCAATCACTTCTGACACATAATTCTTTGCTTCCTGACGAAGCTCGTGTCCCGCTTGAAGCCAAGATACAAAGACACTGTTAGGTGTTGCTAAAGCTTCCTTGAGCTGAGCACGGGTACTAGGTTGCATTGCCTCGGCGTGGGATTGCTGATGAGACGACACATGTAGAACGCGAGCACGGCCTTGAAGAAACGGGTCGACATTCGTGGAAGACACTAGTGGATTTTCCACCGACTGAATGAGTACAATTGGCACGTCAATGTCTTTAAGTTGCGAGCAAAGATCGACATGACAAAGTGCACCACGGCATAAGCGAAGACGACCGTCGAGCGTGATGGTGTTTGTCACTGCCGAGTAGATACTGAGAGCCAAATTTGCGTCGACTTTACGCAAGTACGCATCGGAAAAGAGGTATTTGCTAAAGAAAGACACGGGCAAATCTGGTCGAGTTGGGGAGAGGCAGACAAATACATTAACGGCATTATGCAGTACAGCAGCGAGTTGTGCATCTACGCTCGGAAAGCCATTAAAGAGCGCCAGTGACTGCAAATATCCATCGTAGCTTTTGCCGTAGAGCACAGTGTAACACGTTGCAATGTTGGCGCCGTTGCCAAAACCAACTAAATGAAACCGAGCGCCTGTAGTGATAAACTGAGTCGTGTGCTGCAAATAATCGAGTAGCTCGTGGACGCGACGAGCGAGCCACATGTTGTTTAGCACCACCTTGTCTTCTTGACACGTGTGTCCATCGACAATGTACGACGCACCAGCCTGTCCCGGGAAATTGAACAACAATGCTTGAGCTCCTCCATTTTGCGCAAGAAGAGGTCGAAAAAACACTTGAGTGCTTTCAAACGTATCGAAAAGGTCGTGAAAGACGATGAGATTGCACCTGGTGGACTGACCTGTGGGTTCTCCAATGACAGTGTACGGCATTCGTGTGACACCATCCTGACAAGAAAAGATACCGTCCCTTGTGCTTCCCACGGCACCATCCTGACACCCTGTCAGTGCTGAAAGGCGCGACATTTGGTGTGCTTGACGGGCACGTCGAGAAGCTTGATTTTGGCTACATGGATCGAAGACGAGGCGTTTGCTGCTCGACTTCTTCGTCTTATGTTTTTCTGCTCTCACTGCCACGCATTGAGCTTTTGAAAACTGCAAGCAATCAACTCCGAGTGGCAAAATCTCTGGCTTTATAAAACGCAGCATGTGTCGAGTCTCCGAGTCTTGCATTTGCAGTCGTTGATTCCACGCATAAGCTTGCAACACAGTCCGAATCCAGTCACAAAAGCGAGCGGCACATGAACTAATCGGTGCAATCTGTGCCGGTGTAAAAAGTGGATTCCGAACATGTGCTGCTGCTTGCATGACGTCACGCTCAGCCAGTGCCTCGAGATCCACACAATGCAATCGAGTAACGAGTTTATCTTGTGAGATCACTCGCTTCACTTCTCCCCAGCTTCCGTCTTTCGATCCCACAAGCAAAGCCCCAAGACCGCTCATGACCATGGCAACAGCAGGGTGGGGGTTCACAAAGCTATATAGCTCCGCAGCATCCTTTTTTGTAAGAGCTGCAGCCACTTTAGACGTGTGAGTCCATATATGCTGCCAGATATACTGCAAAGGATCAAGATTATCAGACAGTTCCTCCTTCCTATCAATGTCATCAGCATTCTCTCCCTCTTCTCCATTCTCTTGACTTTCAGCAATAGTTAGCTGCTGTATCTGCTTTCTTTGCTGTTTCACGGGACTAAGGCAACTATTTCTACGTCTCACCAATTGCTTTAACGCTTTTGTGCGAATTGTGTCCACTAGCGTATAGAACTCGTAACAATTAGCGCACACTTGCACATTTCGATAGTAGTAGCTTGGAAACGTCACATCAAACAGGTCGTCATCATCGTAGTAATTCTCAGCTAGGTCGTCACTATCTTGACCACTTTGATATCGCCGAATCAACAGATCCACTAGCTTTTTTTCAGCTCGAGTTCGTGCAATTAATTTGAATGGAATGACATTTGTGAGCGGCTGGAGCTCGGTACGTCGCACTCGTTGCGTCGATTCCGGCTTGTGCTGCTCCCTTACGTGAATTGATACGTCATCAATGCGATGGACATCCATAAAGGCACTTGCCGTAGCCGTGACTTTTTCAATGCTAGACCATCCACGGCTCTTTCTAGGTTGGTTTGCCTGCATCGAAGTCATCAACTCCTCGTTGCAATTCATTTTTGAAGCAGTCAATTCAGTAATGGACATGGTACAATAATCTCCGCAGCACCCACGCTTTTGGTTCGACATCAGGTACGTAGCTGCTTTCATACGCCGCTGCCGTCGAGACAACGAGATTCTAGGTTGAACGTCTGATAGATTTTGATCCCAGTCGCTCGATCTGGGCAGCTTGATGGAAGTACAAAGTCCGTTCTCCGGATTCCAAAGCGGATCCAAACGAGTCGAGACTGGAGTTGCCGTCATTCGGGTGGACAGTCTGGTGGCTGATCGGATGGGAGATGCCATGATTGCCTCGACCATATCTTCGTCAGGTGCTGGCAACCCAATAGCTCGTGCACGAGCGACCAGTCGTTCGTTTATGGCACGTGGACCCGCATACGAGCTTGAAAAAGTCGATTCTGAATACGTCGGAGCTGAAGGTGGCAGAACTGTAGCTGACACCGTCTCGCATAACGAGGTTCGCCACAAATACAACTTCCCACCGTCGTCCATGATAAAAAGCGATACGCAGCGCACGACGCGACATTGCTTGCTGTTTTCAAGACATGAGACAAAACGATGAGCCGAGTCGTTGACGGCGGCATTTAGGTTTTCGTCTTTGCTAGCAATTCGTCGTCCACCAAGTGCCAGCCACCATACTTTGCTTTTCAAGCAACCGCTACTCTGAAGGCTGCATAGACACAATACGATGTGAGCGCAAGCGATGGTTGCAACTAGACATTAATGTACCTATAGTCATGCTCGAGATTCGCGTAAGAGGGATCGAACCCACCACGGGGTTGGACAAAAGTGCTAATGACGGCACTGCACAAAAGTCTCGACGGCACGGATTGCAAAAAAGACAAGAGATCGAGTGCAGTGAGAAATGACTCGACTCTAAAAGTGTCACTTTTTTCGAGCCAGCACACAGCAATTGGCCGCGTTGCACCGTCTCCGTGGCCAACGTTGTTACCAGACTGTACAAAGGCACATTGGATTTCATCAGCTGTGAGTTTGCGACGAGGCTTGCGGCGCACGATACCCTCGTCGGTGAAGTACCATGATCGAAGTTGCTGTTTAGCTATGAATACGCTGTCCAGAATGTGCATACGACATTCTCGTTTGTTTCGACTCACAAGAGCTGAGCAGACCCATTGCCACGTTCGATGCGTGCGTGGTGCCTGTTTCAAATCGATGACTGGTACGCTCTCGCGCAAGATGTGATTTTGAGCCTGGAGCATGCGAGTAGGACTTTTGTGACTGGATTGGCAGTTGTGTCATATATTTAGACGACCGGGGATGGAACTCACGATCTCGGTAAACTCTTTTTCAATAAACAAAATCCAAAATGTATTTAATCTTTAAGCTGTGCCTTAGTCTGGTGTGAAAGTGATGCCGCCGTCCTTCTGGCGCTTGCCACACAAACACCCAAACAATTTCACGCACGGCAAATCGTAATAGTACTTTTCTTCCGGGTCGCTGAGCACTCGGTACGCCTCTTTGAGCTTTTCATATTTGGACGGTTCCGTCTCGTTATTAAAGCGTTTGACCAAAGTGTTGTAAGCTGCGTCAATCTGCGCTCGACTTGCGGTTTTGACCAAACCCAGCTTTGCATACATGTCTTTCGCTCTCCACATTCGCATTTCGTAGAACTCGAGCTGCTGTCGCAATGCCTCGAGGATACGGGCCTCACAGAGAGCCCAGTCGTACATGTGCCGTTCGCAAAAATTCTTTGCCAAGATTTCCACGTAGTGGACACAGCGTTGACCACTACGAGGTTCCACCTCGCAGATCCAGTCCGACTCAGGACGCACATACTCCAACGTGTGCGACAACCCGGCGTACGTTGCCTGAACAGAGAACAGGGTCCGTCTTGGCTGCATGCGGCTACAGTTGACTCGGGTACTGTTGCAAACAATTTCAATCAAAGTCGTGTTTAACGGGGCTGTCTGAAACAAATCATGTTTCTCCATAAAGGCGTACACGACATCGACTGGTTCTTGGCCCTCTAAAATCTGCACGTCTCCGAGTTTTGTGGTAGCAGTCTCCCAAACTGGAAAATCTACGAGCATAGGTTCCGCGCGTGTGCAATTTGGTCGTTTACGTGGTTCATTGCACACCTCTATCAGAAACTTTTGTCGTTGGCGTAGCGTCAAGTTGCGCATCAGTCCGTACTCGTAGATCACGTCGGTAGAATCTTGCCCATCGTAGAAGGGCAGTCGCTCTCGTAGTCCATCTGGAAGTGTGTAGACCGCTTCGTAAAGGATTCCAACGTCTCGAGTGCATTTGAGTCCACTTGCCTGGCACACACCGGAAACGATACTTTTCTTTTCTTCTGGTCCCAAGTTGTGTTTATTTCCGAATCTGGCCACTGCATCTGCTGGCTCTTCATCAGCTAGTACATTTAAAATGCCAAGTTGGGATCCGTTCTGAGCTGCCACAGGTACTTGAAACACGATTGGTGCATAGCGTGAGCAAGTAAGAGGTTCCTTTGCATCTTCATCGCTTTCGTATTGACCATGTCGCGACTGTGAAGGACTGCATAGAGTGTCAAGAAGAACATTGCGATCTCCAGGCGCGAGATTGTTTTGCTCCGCAAATTGAAAGACTACGTCCGCTGGTTCCTGACCCTCAAAGATATTCACGTAGCCGAGTATGTGCCCGCTGCTATCACTCACCGGAGTCGATCGAAGAAGTACTTGCCCTCGCGTGCACACAATCCCTTCTCGAGTTCCGCATAGGGCTTGAAACAACGAGATTTGCAAGTCCCGCGTGATATTGGTCTCTTTCGAAAATCTGTGCACTGCATCGACGAGCTCTTCGTCTTCTCGGATCGATAGTGTACCCACCGTGGTGCCATTTTCAACCTCAATTGGCGAAGAAAAGACGATTGGTTGACGACGTTTACAAGTCACGTACTGATCATTACACACTTGCGTCAATAAATTTTGGCGAAATGATTTCGTCAACCCATGTTGCTCTCCAAAATTGTACACACTATCTACCGGTTCCTCATCAAGTGAGATTTGTAACATTCCAAGCCGACGACGCTCACCACTTTCGTCATCGTTTACGACAATGAGTTGCGAATACATAAGAGGTATGTGACGCATACATTGAGTATTGCCAATTGCTGAGCAAACAACACCCAGCAATTGTTCGAGTGCCGCCATCGGCAGCTTGTGATCCTTGATAAACTTATAAATTTGATCTACCGGTTCCTCGTCGTCGTAAATATTAAGTGTACCGATCGGAGTACCCGCGTCTCCCGCGACAGGTTTGGAGTGCATTAAAGCATTGGATCTTGTGCACACGATACGCGGCTTGGCACACACTGCCTCTAAAATGGTCTTTCGTTCCCCTCGTCCGATATTATGCCGTAAGGTAAATGCCAACACAGCGTCTGCTGGTTCGACGCCTTCGAGTATTTGCAATTCTCCGAAAGCTTTGCCATTTGGCGCCTCAATATGCGTGGAGGAAATGATTGGCAATTTACGACGACAAACAACTCGAGGTTGCTGACAGAGTTGCACTAGCATGTTGTGTCTCCATTTAATTGTTTGGTTGTGACGTACTCGAAACGCCTCTAGTGTGTCTACAGGTTCCTGTCCAGAAAGTAGTAGAAAGTGACGATGTTTTGAGGGAGGTTCTAAAGGCAATTGCGCTTTAAATAAAATTTCCAGCGCGACGCAAGACACAATGGACACGAGGAGATGAAGCAGCCATAACTTTGCGACGTTGAAATGACTTGTCATGTTAAGTTTTATGGGACTTTTCGTTTGGATACAATCTTGTAGGAATTTATAATTTCACGTAGTTTGTCTATTCTTACTACCATATATATTATATGAGATGTAAAGCTACGACAGCTGAGTGATCGTATGCAATAACAACCGGGGTATCCGCCTTTAATAAACTGCTAGCGATCAATTACAGCTGGATGCTATGAGTGCACACAGCGCGAAAAAGGTACCGAACGCGTCCAATCGTAAATTCTGGTCGTTTGAAGAATGCAATTGAAATAGTATACTTAAAAGGGAGCCGCTCATCAGCCCCCCCTTTTCGCTAACCAGCCTCCCCTCCTTAATGCAGTCCTCTATAATAATGATCTATGATTGGCTGGAGCGAACACCATTGGATTTGAGATGTTCTGTAGGATATAGAACATTCGCAATGCAAAGAGCCTTGCACATATGGCATTGATAACGATCGCGACAGAATATCATTGTTTTAAAAAGCAGGTGTACAATTTTAATTTCAAAGACCAAGCAAAGTGTCCTGAATTATCGACGATACCCAGAGCATCTAGGTTGATCTCTGCATTTTGAAAGTCAACAAATTTATTAATGAGCTCATGCCACGATGCGGCTCGCACAGCCAATGCAGAGATCAACTACGATGCTCTCGGCTCTGTCGATGGTTGAAGACACTCTGCTCGGTCTTCTAGTAATTAGTATAAGAAGACCAAATAGAGTGCTCTGAAACCTTAGAGTGTCCACGTATGGAACGAAGCTGATAATGCTTACGCTTGGAAAGTCGTGTTTACGAAAGTAAAAATGTAAGCAAGTACTTTGAGTGGCCCCAGCTGTAAAAGTGGATTATGCGACTTAGGGTTTATAAAACAGCACACAGTCATGTCATAAAAAGCAGAATTCTGTCACCTTAGTAAATAAAACAGAGAATTTATATGTAATACATGGACATATCAAGAGAATGATCGTGCATGTGCGATTAAAACCTCTGAAGTGGAAGACAAAAGTCGATCCCGACCTGTCTTTTGAAAGACCGATGCATGTGAGACCATCTGGTTCACAAAGCGGCACTCGTGAAGACTAAAAATTTAGGGTCCAGCTATACAAAGAGGTTTGAAAACCTTGAATGTCAGCGATCGTAGAACGAATTATCCTAACACATTCCCCTGAAAATAGAGCTAGATAGAAGCGTAAGAAAACTAAAATGTGTTGATACCATAGGATTGCAAACGGCAATGGAGCAACTTTTAGCCAACGATAGCTTTTGTAAGGTTGCAGACCCAACGTCGGTCGTAAAACATTCGAGGGACATTTTCGATCAAAGGCGACTAGATTATAATTCTCGCCTAAAGTGACCAAACCTTTGCGAATTACTAGGCTTCGACGCTACTGCACTTACCTGGATCGGGTCATCAAGTGTGCTCACATTCTCTTTGTGATCTTAAGCGTGTATGCTAAAAAAATCTCGCTATAACTTCAAGTAGTGCAATGAAGCCTGGTTGCAAAATAGTCACAAAGACGATAGATTGTATTAAGTAAAAGTTAAAGCTAATGAACAATATCAACTTTCCGACTTCCACATTTTGATTGCTGTTCCTGTAAATTCGCTTAAATATCAACTTTACTATTTGAGCGCTTAGTCATTTTGTTTCCAAAGCACTAAGATTAAAAAATATAAATCTGTTAGGCTTGGTTACGCATTTTAAGCTGCCTGCTATCAGTAGATCATTTGGCCACCTCCTCTTCAACGTGCCTGGAGCCACATTGATTAAAAGTGAGATCTAAGTTTTACATTCACGTAGATCATGTGGACATTGTCAAATGCAAATACAACGAATGAGAGCATGCTGCTCGAGCTCATTGGCGTTTTAGCACATACGGTGCGCAGTAAAATTTCGACAACTTCGTTCGTCAGTTTTGCTTGGCCATCGATCTGTGAATGGTTTATTGCGAACATGTCTTAGGAAAACTTTTCCAGAATAGAACCCATCTAAGATTTAAAAAAACAGTAGAAAAATAGTTTTGGCACCATTAATTGTGACCATCACAACCGCTGAATGGGCACTGTGCTTAAGCGGTGAACAAAGATCATGGAATTATGTTGCCCATTGAGCTTTGCGGCAGGCCTTATAGAAATTTATGCTGATGGACTGCCAGCAGCGATATACCACAGGCATGGTACAGCTGCTCTCGGCATGTGCACGACTCTGACAAAGTGAGCGCTTTTCTGGCTGTTGTCCGAATGAAGATGACTACTTAGTAGCGTATCGCGAATCCTAATTGATGTTTCAAATTTTTATCTCAAGACTTGGCAAGCCACCTCGGTGTTGCTGTGGTAAAGTACACAGCTTTTATGGGAATTCGAGCCAACGGTCTCCCAATTTATTGTCTGAGTCTAGTCCTAAGGGTTTATAGCAGATATAGGCTAGTATTGTTTGTTGCATACGCTACATTGGATGCTCATGTGAGTGCAGCCGCATCATGTATGGTAACCGAGTCTCATATCGGCAATCTAATCGCTCTAAGTTTTAGCCACTTTTAGCTTCCGCTTCCAGCTTTACTAGGTACGAATGCCTCATCAAAAGTCAGTTGATGACTTTGGTCAACGTTTAGCACACCAGCTTGACAACTGAGCTTTGACCTTTGCCTGATCGGAACAAGACCCAAAATTGTGCCCCCGCGATCTCGAGTTGCATTCCATGCTTGTCCACCATTTTTTGTATACGTAAAGCTCCATTCCACATGTGTGCTTGTTTGCAGGTATAGCTCTTGTAAATGCAGCTCAATACATTCATCCTCAAGCAACTGCCTTGATGCTAATAAACTACAAACGTTTATTATCTTGTAGCAGGCTTTGGGTGCTACCAACTTTCAGATCTCATTCGCCATTGTTTTGCTCCACCTGTGGACAATTGATAAGCAGTCTGTTCTCGTTTGCCTCGTAGTCGCTCGCGATATTGCTTCAACACTAAGCTCATCTGTGATAAATCCAGCTTTTTACGATATTTCACCCAGCTTGATTCCATATAATTGCGCTGCACGCACTACCCCCATGCTTGACGTAAGCGGGTCCATCGAAAATTTTCACATTAGGTCTTTGCATAATACATCATAGTTGGGACCGCTTGCTGTAATCTAAATTCCTGGGGACATCAACGTCAAGATGAACTATGTCTAATGCGGAGTAATGTTTGCTGCAATTATCCCTATAATCATGTCCTCCTTCTTGGTGCAACTTACTACGATATCTTAAAGCCATAAAAAAGAGGCTTAGCTGCCAAATCTGCATTAAATGTCCGGCTATCGAATTAGCCGAATTAGTTTTGAAAGCCGGGTCAGCATCTTGATAATTTGGGTGATCACAATAGCGAAACATTGTCCAAGATCTACCAGAGAACCAAAACTTATTTTTCAACTGCTTCGTATTTCAGCTCTTTGATTTAGCGTCCGACTGCTGCACATACTGATATGAAAGTACTTTCGTGAGCTTACCTCAGCGCAACCTATGCCGGTGGCCAATCTAGAGAAATGTGCCGTAGCACCGGAGCGGTCGCGATCGTGTGTCTTAGCATATGCGAGCTCGTACCCTTTTGTAACTTTTGTATGGCGTATCCTATCAATATGCAATCTTCTATTGTAGGCGCTCCATATCTCGCGTAGCTCTTGAAGTGACAATGCGTAGATTGCATAGCTCACGATTAATCTATATAAAGTCGTCTTTGAGTTGTAATCCATTTCGTATCAAGACGGGAACAGAATAAAGCCGTTTACCAGAAGACCGTGTGTCTTTCTTCTGTCCTCCTGCGAAGTGCTGTGTGACCCATCACATCTTGTAGAACTGTGTAGTCAGTTTTAAGTTAGATCGCTCAAGACAAATGAAGCACATGCTTCGGTAATCTTGGCGGAAGTGCTTTTTTTGAGGTCCAATCTGCCTAAATCTATTACCTTTTCTAAAGAAAAAAAATGCTCTTTTGGGTGAGGACGTAAAGATGGCCACAAAAAAATAGCCTTGATCGAACATAGTCATGTACCCTTTGTGCTCGCACTCTCTTATCTCGGTGGCCGAGCTTAAATTTGGGCACTCATCTTTAAAACCACTGTTACAGAGTTAATTTGTGCTCTCAGTCCAGTATGTTTTATCGCTGCAATTTAGGTAGGTTTTCATTCATTCAAGCGGTAACAGGTTCTTGTCATTCATTATTCTTTTACGGCTATATAAAGCTTTATATCGGTCTGTATCGCAAAAGCTCGACTTTGTGCAACGGCGCAGTTACTGTAACTAGCCGAGATTGTGCACTGGAGCTCATGATTTCTCGATGCACTTTTAATAACTCGCGCTAGAGTGCGCGGCGGTCAAACCGTTGGTGATACTTATGCTGAAGGTATTAATATTTATAGATTACGCGCAGTCTTGTTAGGATCTTGAATTGTTTGTCGGAGACCACCGCTTAGCCGTGATTTGTCAGGGCTTTAAACCCACTGTTTAATGCAATTTTTACATCGACAAGGTACTAGTCAATGATTACATTTCAATGTCGGGACTAAGACTTTTGAAAGGATTTTACAACGCTGAGTTGATTATATGGCCGATTGCCAAAATTGATCATTTAGGTGCCGGAATTACTCACGCGTAAGGCATCATTCGACGTCAGCTCTTCGGCTAATGACTGTGGTTTGTACTGCCTTCTTTTTTGTCGTCTTTGTAAGCAAATAAGCACAACCCTCGTATTACACTTCTTTCGCTGCCGATTAAGCCACGCTTTCAAATTAATCTTGTCAACAGCTCCATCTATTGAAATAACTCACACAAAAAAATGTATTCCTAACAAGGGATGATATAGCAGTTATATGTCACGAAGTGACACAATTTCTTTACTGCTACTCGACAAAGACGGACATGGGCGAGTTGTTTCACTCCAGCCCGGACAGCTTGAGACTGACGAACAGAGTTGCACCATTCATAATATTCGTTACTTTTCAATAAAATCGCACTCAAAAAATCTCAAGTGTCTTCTTAGCTCTAAGCGATTCAGTCAATCATGAGGCACAACAGGCATTTCGATGATAGTCTTTTCGAGCAAAATGTGTCTTGAGTACATTCGCCTGCGCATGTCCTTCACTTTACAACTAGATTGCTACATCGAGCAGCTACGTCACGTTTAAAAGCAACACAGGTCGTGCGCACCAAAAATGACCTTTCGCATTTTGAAACCCACCAAAACAAATGGTAAGAAAATCTTTTCACACTTGAGAAATTTTGTAACACTCGCTACGGTTGAGTATAAATATAATTGAAAAACTCTTTAGACAAATTGCAGCCTTTATATTGAGTTCCCTGGTACACAAAAAAGACTTGAAATCTTGTAATATCAAAATTGACAATCCTATCCCAGTAAATCCCATTTATAAATAGAAAAATATGTACATAAATTTCGACAGGTACATTGGACAAGGGCTTCAATTGAAATTAATGTGAAGACGCCGGCTAGCGCAGAGGTAATCTATGCCTTTAGATACCACGCAAATGGCTTATCAGCAACGTACGTGCAGATCTGCTTTGGATCAAGATAGGCATTCAGACCAAAAGGTCCAAGCTCGCGACCAATGCCGCTCTTTTTGACGCCACCCCACGGTAACTGTGTAAAGCACGGTTGTGAGCAGTTGTTCCAAACAATTCCAACGCGTAGAGCCTTTGTAACGCGCCTGAGCTGTGCGCTATCTGAGGTGAACACGGCAGCCGCCAGGCCAAACTCCGAGTCATTGGACAAAGCGATGGCCTCATCTTCCGTTTTAAATACCATAACCGATAAGACCGGTCCAAAGATCTCCTCCTTCCATACGCGCATGCTCTCAGTCACATTGGTTATGATCGTAGGTGGAGCGAAGTATCCTTTGCCACTACTTGGCAACGTTCCTTGAATAACAGTTGCACCCTCATCTTTTGCACTTTGAATGTACCCCAGCACCTTTTCCTGCTGAGCTTTCGATACAAGCGGGCCCATCTGCACCTTGCTTTCCAGTGGGTCTCCAAGAACAAGTTTCTTAGTTTCTTTCACGAGCATGTCAAGAAACTCGTCAGCAAAACTCTCGTGCACAAGCAACCGCGATGTCGCACTACAGATTTGGCCATTGGTCCAAAAGCAGCCAAACATGACCCACTCAACCGTCCGTTCGATGTTGACTTTGTCAAAAACGATTGCAGGGGATTTGCCACCCAATTCCAGTGAAATTTTCTTGATGTCCTTTGCCGCCTCGATCATGATGTTGCGTCCAATTGGCACACTTCCAGTAAAAGCCACCTTATGGACGTCTGTATGTGAGACCAGTGAACCTCCAGCCTCAGTTCCCAAGCCATTGATCACATTCAAGACGCCAGCAGGCAAACACACGTCAGCTGCTATTTGCGCCAGTTGCAACGCGCTCAACGGTGTCATTTCGGAAGGCTTGAGCACCACCGTACAGCCAGCTGCGAGGGCCGGTGCTAGCTTCCACAATGCCATCAATGCTGGATAGTTCCACGGAATAATTGCGGCCACCACGCCGACGGGCTCGTAGCGCAGAGCGCCCTCAAAATCCTCATGAGGAAGATTCACCTTCTCGTACTGGCGACCATCTAAGGCCTCAGCAGCCTTAGCATAATACTCGAAGCATCCAGAGACGTCCTCCATGTCCCACACAGCCTCAGCCAGTGGCTTGCCATTGTCTAGTGTTTCAAGGCGGCTCAGCGCGTCAATGCGTTGAGTCACCAGCTCGCCCATTTTGCGAAGGTATACAGCACGCTCAGCACCGGTTGTCGAGCTCCAAGTCTCAAATGCACGCTTCGCAGCCTGCACGGCCAGATCCACATCAGCGGCCGAGGCAGCGGCCACCTGCTGGATCACTTCTTCATTAAATGGGTTGAGCACGTCAATGTACTTTTTGTGAACGGGTGCCACCCACTTGCCATCAATGAAAAGCTCCGTCAGTGTAGAAATTGCGTCGCTCATGATGGCACTTGGGACCTTCTTGTTAATTGAGTGCGGATCGCTGCTCAACTTCGTAAATGATCGATCATACTTCAACCGATACCCCTTTATAGTACTATTGGTACGCACGCATGCTTCGCCGTCGCACCAGTTAACAGGCGTGACTACATAAAAATAAATCTTTTAGTTTTATATTGGACATTGAATGTAGGACATCAAATGGCATCAACTATTAGCGGTGCCAATACATGTACAATGGCCATTCTAAAAGATTAAAGACAACCCTACAGATTGCGAAAGGTGTACAATTCATTATTCGCGTAAGAAGGGTCGATTGACTTCCGATAAAGCATGTAGAGCAGTCTTTTCGGACGACATAATGTGACAGTCAATTAGCGTACATTTATCCGTCTTCTTGTTCACTACTTTCGGTGCGGCTGAAGAGCACAAGAAATTGTTTTTGATCTGAGGTTCAACGTGGGTGAAGTAGTAGATACTTTCGACTATAAAAACCAAAATAGTGACCGCAATAGACGCCACGAAGATAAGATCACTGAGACTGCTGTAGAGAATAGCGGCGATAATCATGCCACAAAGCAGGATACCGAGAGTGGCCCCATACACATCGAACGGACTGCGATATGGTCGAGCACGTCCCGGTTGCCGCTCGGCTAAGTAGATGTACGACAGTAATTGGAAAATATACGAATTGAGAGCGCCCAGTAGTGTCAAATTTATTAAAGCCGAGCCCAAGTTGGCGTCACCAATGACATAGTGCAAAACAATTGCAA
Organism: Plasmopara muralis; assembly: GCA_003676415.1. NCBI lineage: Eukaryota > Oomycota > Peronosporomycetes > Peronosporales > Peronosporaceae > Plasmopara > Plasmopara muralis. Next base: position 245,540 of record RCHQ01000036.1, on the reverse strand, counting down.
TGGTTTCACAGATAAAGGTTCCAAAAACCAAAGCGCCAACTGCTGTGCCTCGCGTCGGATGCTCGTAGGCGAGAAATTTGGGAAAATAGCCGTCCTTGGCAATGGCGAACAATAATTGCCCCATAAAGAAAATGTATGAGTTTGGGCTCGATGTCAAAGCGATGATGGTGAGCCATTTCAGTACTAATGTCGTGGTCCCGTTTCCAAACAGAGCTTGAAAACTTGTGACGAGTGGAGCTGAAACGTTGACAATGGCCGCTGCTCCGGGGGAAATGAGAGAGCTGCACGTAGCAGTGCCAAAAGACAAGAAGATTAAGGTTGCAATACAGACAAAAAGGCCTCGAGGAATGTTTTTTTCGGGCTCAATCGTCTCGTTACTGGCAAGTGGGAGTTCTTCGATACCGAGGTAAAACCACATGGTGAATGGAATGGCGTGGATCATGTAGTCTACACTCGTGAATTCCCAATGCTGTTCAACAACCCACTTGTTATAATTAAGGTGCGGGATCGACGCGACAAAAAAGGTGAGCAATATTGCTACACACAGAGTCGTTGAGCATGCCTGCATCGTGAAGGACGCTTGCACTCCAAAGATGTTCAGACTCAAGAAGAGCATGCCGAAAAGAATAAAGAACAATGGAGCGAACGCTTGGTCAACGTCGAACAGCGCTTGCAAGTACGAGTACACAGTAAAAAAGGTCGATGCGTTGACGGCAATCACCTTAGGCGTCTCTGCCAGGCCACTAAAAAACGCAGCACGAGGACCGATGGCGTGCAAAGCGAAGATATTGGCACCTCCTCCAGCTGGAATTGTAGCCGACAGCTCGGCAATTGAAACCGACAGTATCACGTAGAGAACGGTCACTATGCTTAATATCAAGAGCATGCCGTCGAAGCCTGCGATCAGAGCCGACTGCCAGCCGTAGTATTGGCCACTGATGACCGCACCAAGCCACCAGTTTCATCCACAACAAGCAACGCGTCTGTGCGCTTTTGTTTCATCAACAACGCTGCTTTGAATACTGAAGCAACCTCATCAATCGTGATTGCGGGAAGAGGACGAAGGCTCGAAACGGGGCGGACATTGACGCCTTTATCACGGACCTTTTGTTGTCGCACCTTGCTCGCAACCGACATGGTGGACGTCGATCTACCTGACACCATTAAGTTCGTTTCATCATCATGACAGTCGAGCGCAGCGTTAAAAAGGTTTCCAATCTCGCGCGATTCACCAAACGAAGCCAAACTGATGGACAATACATCCGCCACGCCCAAGATCTCACCCGAATCATGAGCCACAACGGGTAAATTCAAGAATTTCCCGTCGTGCATAATGTGAAACGCGTCCAGTACAGATGTCTCTGGTGCTGCAGACTCTGGATTAGGCGTCATCACGTCACTGACACTTGTCGTGTTGACGCCTAATGCCCACAATTGTGGAGCTCTCGCGTATCGATGAAGCGTCGCCTTGGCTTCGTGATCGCCTACAGCCATGTAATCCACGCAGCTCATTCTTTGATTTCCAGTCAACAGAAGTGCGCGCACGCCAAGGATTGTCTTGTGCGAAAGCGCCTTAAGCGGCCGCGGCTTTGTTTATTCGAGCGTATAAACAGCGAAAGATTGTCATGATACCTATCCGGGGTGGGGGTAGCTAGAATCCTTAGCAGGATAGATACTGATTTGAGTAATACCGACGTCTACTTAATTAAAGAACGCTTACACTTTCCAAGGTAAATACGTCGTTGTCACACTAGTAGACAAAGCTAAGCTCTGCGACGAGAGCAAAGTTCTGTCTTTTTAGAAAATGCCTTTCGCCATGCGCTCGCACTTCATCGCGCCGATTCTGCATCCTAAGTTATTTGCTATGGATTGGCAACAAAGCCACCATCCATAACTTCTAGCGCGAAGTTTTTAAGCTTGTACAATAATTAATTGAGCAATGTTTTAGCGCGGACATGTCAACAAGCAGCATTTCTTGCCTACTTGCGTGCTCGGGCAAGTAGCATTCGGCCGAATAGAGAGCTGCATGGCTCGCAAGCCAATGAGTTAAAAAAAAACAGTTTACAATCTCTGGCTCGATGGAACCACTCTGATGAAAAATATCCGTGGTGTCCTTCAATCCATATTTAGTCGTAGCTTATTCGTATTCTAATAACTCGATACTCTAACTATTAGTAGCAATTTGTAAAGCTATCTGATGCAAATTTGATCTGACCACTGATGGACGAGGGCGCGGAAGACGCTATTAAGTCTACCGCAGACGTCGCCAGAAGCACTCACGACGCAAAGAAACGCTTGATTCTTGGAAACGAATTGCTTAAGCTTCCTCTTGACATTTCCAACGTCTCTGAAATCGCTTTTGGCTCCCAGCAGCAACCAAATTGCGATGCATCCGAAGCTCTGGATACAACGGCCTCGATGCTAGCCGCTGCTTCGAGGGCACCCGAACTACGTCGATATTCATCAATAAGTGGTGCGCGTAGCTCAAATAAAATCGTGCTCGCTCGACGAAGCAAAAGCTGCTGCGGTGGAGACGACGATGACCGTGGGTCGACAGAGCTGGTGCTGCAGCTCCAGAAACTTTGCAGACGCCAACGACAGCGGTCCGAGGAGCGTGCGTTCGTGCGAGATATCGAGCGCGTGCTGATGCTGCTGAAAGCGCAAACTCCCGCGTCAGATGGTGGCGACGTGACATCGGACACGATATCCAACCCTGGACTCGCGTCCAAGGACGTGAAGGCTTTAGGCAGTGAACAAGGTAAAATCGAGGCTACTGGTACAGGCCAACACAGCTCTGCCATGTGCAACAGCGCCGCATTGAGCAATCTTGATTCCATCAGCTCTAGTGACCGACTACGAGAGACCTTGACGCTCGCGGAGATTGATGCACTGCTGGACTGCATTGCAGACTTGTTTGACCACCGAAATGCCAGTGTACGTGCACTGGCTTTTGAAGTGGTGCACCATTGCTTGCTACGCTTTGGCGAGCGATTAACGCTTGCAATAAGAAGAAAAATATATCTTCGACTCGAAATTTATCCTCCAACAGACTTTTTGCTACGACAAAAAGTGCTGCGTGTTTTGACACAGAATGGAAGTCATTTGGAGCCTTTCCAGATCGAATTAGGCTGGTTTTTGCTACGTTTGTTGGAGCAATCGGACGCCCAGCTTGATTTGTTAGGCCTCATCCAGCATATTCTACAACGCAGTCCTCGAATGTTGGATCGGGACAAAGTGATTGCAATTGTGGCACTTATTAGTGCGCGGTGTGAGATAGCCTGGAGCCGCAACGACTTGAATGCTTGCCGCAGATTTATCGCATTTTATCATGTGCTGGCAGCGCAGGATTTGGCGTTTGCCACAAGTACACTAGCGTGCTTGCGGTCGCTGTGCTGCATTGTAAACGCCGATGGGCATGGCACCTGGTCAATTATGAAGCATTTACTGAACGGCACTTCGGGCTTTCTTGTGTTACGAGGTCTTCTTCAAGTACTGGAACATTCGACGGCAATGAACTCGGCGTGGGTGCTTCGAGGTGCTGTGTTCTTTGTCGGCATGTCGTGCTGGGGGTCTCAGCGTGTGGCAAAGTTTGATGATCTCGCCTGGGCTCCCATTTTGTTGGAACTTGAAAAAGCATTACAGTGCTGTCGGGGCGTGGTCATTTTTGAAGTGATTTTATCCATTCAACGTCTCATCAAGAAATTTGGTGCAGCGCAGCCAGCAGCATACAGTGGACAAAGTGCATCTATGCTGACTCTCAAGTCAAAAATCTCGCGTGTTGGAGACAATTGCCACGACGCAAATAAACCAAGTGAGATCACTACTTCAAATCCAAGCAGCCGTGATCAACGTCATCTCGTTGTGGAATGGGATATTATCCTCCGTATGTTGCAGGCACTACGACCGTGGGTATCCATGACGGATGAAACTATGTTTGAAGGACCTCCACATCAAGCAATGCAACCAGAAAATCAACGATTTCAAGCAAAAGTGTCTTGTCAAGCGGCTTGTCATCCGGCCAATGCTTTATCCGGCCGACCGCAGCAGCACCTCTCGGTATCAATTCAACAGACTAGAATTCCTCACGAGTTACTTGATACGCTACAAGCGGTCGAAGAGCTTGTGGACCAAGAACGTTTTGCTGGCGATGTGGGTGATTTTTTAAGTGTTCTTGAGGATTACTTACCGCATCTAAGCGAACAATCAATGCTGTTTCTGCTTCGACAGCGCGCTATCGCTGCCCATCCAGGATACCAACGTGACTGGCTGTCAACTTTGTCAGCAGTGATGCGAACATTCTTTCTGTGCATGAAACCAGACGGCGATACCCTTCGTGTGCCAACTGCAGTGCGCTTGGAGGCTTTGAAGGTTTTGCAAAATAATCTTTGGACAAGCCGCAACATTTGTGAAGACCGTGTTATTGAAGAAGTGGTCATCCCGACACTTGGCAGAGTATATGAAGATCCTACTGCGGAAGTACGCCGCCGTGCTCTTGATTTTATTAATGAAGTCGCACAACAGCTGGAAAGTGTAAAGTTTGACCCGCTGCTTGACATCCTTGCGAGCTCAATGACGCTATCGAGCTACGAAGACGCTCAGCTTGTAGCAACATCAGGCATTGTGACTCTTTTTTCGTCAGCATTCGATCATTTGCCACCAGCTCGAGCCGTGCGTATGTATGATCTTCTTGCAACGACCGTGGAAACCCATCGAAATCGAGCTGTTCGACATGCTGCGTTATCGTGCATGCTTTGCGTGTGCGAAGCTCGAGCTGCTGATGGCAAACTTCAATGGAAGGAGCGTCAACAAGAACGCACGTCTCGATTCTTGTTTGTGTCTCGACGAGCTGCACGTACTCACGCGACTGGTGTGCAGCTGACAGCCACGTGTGTACCAGTGGCTCGTGCCCTTCGCGCTCTATTGACACTTATTAGTGCTGAGCCAGATGCAGAGATTTTCTGCATGGCTGTGGAAGGCATTAAATTGATGCTAGAAAATCGTGTAATTCTCGAAGATGTAGACGTGAGCGAGGTGTTAACGAAAATCGTCGCTAGTATCAATTACCGCGCCTTTGGCAGGGCTGCGATTCCAGACGAAATTGACACACTACTTAAAAGCGAGGAGAACGGACAGAGACATTGCGATTACGCGGTAGGATTGATTCCTCGACACTACAAGTGTCAAGATGATGAGAAATGTGCCAGCCGCTCCATTCCACAAAGCGACGTGGAGCGTGTTCGCTCACTTCATGCGTCAGCGAGGACTGTGGGGAGGAATGACACGGAAGTATCATTTTGTGCAAATGTGCGGGCAACAGCGGCATTACTGGCTAAAACGCGGTTTCTCAGTATGGGTGTTGAGCTATTGCAGCTCCTTGCTAGCTACGAGGTTTTACTGGACGACGTTGCAAAGCAAGAGCTAACTCAATGCTTGATAGGTGTGATGAAAGTACGCTTAGTTGTTGCTGAGAAGGATTTAATCGCCAGCGGCACAGCCAGGGACGATCCCACCTTATCTACGTCAGCATCTTCGCCAGACGTGCTTTTTCACGACCAAAACACCAAAGCTCAAGTCAACGATGACGGCCTTTACCCATCTGATGCACCACTTGGGTTTACGTCACGTGTATTTTCGAGATTTCAGACGTCCGCCTCGCAAGGCAATTTATTTCATGCGCTGTCTGGATCCGTAAATAGATCTTTGCTAAGGTCGGCTTCAGCTCAGGCAAGCGTAGTACGACGTCAAACACGAAAAGATAGAGTTCAGCTGCAAAAATTTTCATGCCAACTCTTTGAAGCTGAATTTAAGCTGCTTCATACCACAACTACCACATTGAGCTTGTTGGCGCTGCTCTTCTCGACCTCCATACTTGACCAATTGAATGAAGTTCTTGAATGTTTACAAGCGTGTGTAACAACTGTGGATGGAGACTTTCGACCCGATGCTTTTGTGGCTCTGCTGGAACTTCTAAGCACCATTGTGCCTCTTTTGACTAGCAATGTCAACGTCAACGCGCTAGCAGCACACAAGGCAATTGTAAAAGCTCTACTTCTTGGATTTGAGTGTGCAAAGTCAAAGCAAGTGTCATACCTTGCTTTCCGCCTGCTTTGTCTAATCATCCAACAAAGTGCTCGGAAGAATAGAATCTCACTGGCGACCCAAGCACTACCTACGCTTTGGCAGTGCACACGTCGCACAAATAGTCTTCTTGCAGAAGCTGCTATCGATTATTTGATGTGCTATGCGCATTCCCAATCAGCGCTGGCTCCATCGGCTTTTCGACATCAGCGCGAATTTGAGGAAAATGGCATGAACACGTTTGGAGGATTGAGCCAACCGATATCAAAATCTTGGGTTTATGAGCGGTCAATACTGACAATAACGACAACGCTCGAGGGAGATGCCTCGCTTATTATTCGCCGAGCAAATTGTACAAGCCGATGGGAGCTTGACGCATGCTTTGATTTGTCGCAACATTCTTCATCCCATTTTTCTTACCTCGATGAGCGTTACAAGGCTAGTGACATGTATGAAGCTGATAACAGTGATAAAAATGCTCTGCAGACAGATATGAGAAAGGTAGAAGGTGCAAAACAAGAGTCTCTTTCAGCTGAGTTCCGACCATCTCACACAGATCGATCGAATCTTCCTTATTTAACAAATGCTCAGGTTCGGTCAGACGACATAAGCAATCCTCACAAATTACGAGGCATCAAGACGTACCGTGACGCTGCAGTTGATCAAAGTCGTACCAAAATTGAAGTCGACACTTTTCAACACGCATCCGCATTACCACCGCTACCTGCTTATGACGGAATTGGTGGATCGCCATCATACTTTTGTGATAACGCATCAGGTAAATTGTTAGGTTCTCCACGTATCGACGAGACCGAATGGATGGACTAACAGTTTGAATTTTGAATTGTCATTTCTGCTGTTTGTTATACGCAGTGCGTCGTTCGATGCCACAGAATATGTGTTGTTCCGTGGTGAGGGATCATTCCAGTCAGTCAAAAGGGGATTATGGACAAGAAAGCTCATCGTGCAAGCCTGCTATTTGCGCTATTCGGGAACTTGAAGAAGAGAATGAAGATGATCGGCACGAAAACGTGGAAGGGAATGAGAATGGTGGCGATGACTTTGATAAATTTTCATTAGATGACCAAGTGGATGGTCCGCTGCATATCCCAACTCAAGCTTTGAAGGATCTACAGATACCAATAAATAACAGGTACACTTTGACCGGACTAGCTGTGACAGAAGAAATGAAGCACCCGTCGGCTTTCTCAAGTGAGGACCGATGCGATCCTACGTACTTGATGATGCAGCTTTTCGATCTAACTACCGAAAATCGACCAAAATTACTTTCTGATGGTCCATCATTGCAATTGGCGCTCAGTGTGCTGGACCGTACTCCAGCCTTTGAAACACACAAGATTGGGTTGTTGTACGTTCGAGATACGACGCAATCTAGTGAAGCTGCAATTCTGGGAAATGGTGGAGGATCTCTTCGCTATCTGCGATTCTTGCGGGGTCTTGGAACCTTTACAAAACTGCAATACTTTCCGGGATATAGCGGTGGACTAGATACAACAAGTAACAGTGACGGAAAGTTTGGTCTTTTTTATCAAGACGCTTGCACACAGGTCTCCTTCTTTTTGGCCTGGCTGCATGTGCAAAATTTCGTCTAATTTCTGACAATGTGATTGCAGATTATGTTTCATGTGGCTACAATGATGAGTCCGCAGAGTGATCGACCCTCTGGCTCTGCTGTGGACAGTTTCATGTCTATGAAGAAAAAACGGCACATCGGGAACGATTTCGTGCACGTTGTGTACAAGGTAAGCATCTCGCATCTGATGCACAACGAGATTGCATCTGAATGCTGGCGCTTTATTGCTATGTGACAGGAATGCGACAAAGATTACAATTTGCAAACCCTTTCTGGGCAATTTAATGACGTCCACATTATCATTCAACCCATAAACGATCGTGAGTATCGCACAGAAGTGCACGTGAAGACTGGAATTTCACCATTCGGGCCGCTATACGGCAAGCAGATCGTGTCGAGTTCCATCATCTCGGAGAGCGTGCGACTCACATGTTTAAACGCCAATTTGGCTTGCCAAGTCTTTCATCAAGACCTTGTGGGCTTTTCTTTAAACTGTGAAGAGCGACTGAAGCAAATTAAGCAGTTGGGTCTTCGGCTTGCTACCACAGACGAATGGAAAGTCGAAATGAACTAAGCGTTTTCGCCTATCTTAAATGTGGAATATGAAATGATTTTGTCAAAGCAAAATGAAAGTTTTATACTCAAACTTTGACCGACAAGGCGTAGAAATTTGAATCACTACATGGAAAATACTTAGGACTACATATCGCAAAATCAAGAGTAATTCACTTGTATATTGTGCACCAAAAACTAGTTTGGTGCATAAAGTGCAATAAATTTTCAGGAGAGTTTGAACCACGTCGCATATTTATAAAATTGCGACAACGGCGCAAATGTCGACATTCTTTCACTTGATTTATTGGATTTACCAAATTTGCACAATGTGCACACATCACCTTGCACAGAGGAGGCGAGCAGTACTTCATACAAACTTTCGTCTAACGACCATTTACTATATCTGGTCTTGAAGGAATTGATGTGTGCAATTTAGAGTACAATTCGACCACGATTTTTTATATGCACTATTCTTTTCTGCAATTTAAACAGGAGCACATCGTTTGCCGTAAGGAAAAAGTATTTATTTCGAAATGAAAATTAGGCGAGTGGGGTTGAGTACCGATAAAATACCGGTGTAAAGCTTACACAACGCTGCTACGGATGGTATTCTATTCGGACTAAGCAGCTATGGACACTGATTGCGGCGCTATCGTGGCCTCATTTTTGTCTTCACAAGAGCGCCGCATGCTTCGACTCGTCAGTCGTCGATGGCTATTTACATGTACTTGGCTACAAATTGTTCGAGGTGATGAAAATCTTGTGCAGCCCAGAAAGTCGGTCTGGAATCTTTGCAGTCGAGCATTTCGACACGCCTGGACCACATTTATGCGCAACGAAAGTCATTTATTCTTGTCGCTTCTGCTTAAAGTGTTGCCTGCTGTGGCAGTATCAGAAACGATGGAACTTAAAAAGCGTTTGTGTCTATCCACCAACACTGGCCAACGACCTTCCTTTACAAATGCGCATGCTCGCAGCGGCTACATCATCCAGAAGATCAATCGCTGCGGAAACCTGCCCAGCCTACTCTTGACGGAAGAGCTGAGTGAGTTAAGATCAAAATTGTTTCGAATGAAACAATCAAAGGTTTGGAACGTAGCAATGTACGGAGGGGGTCCAGCGTATGATGTTATTGGACTCGTCTTTCTGCGCGAGTTTATTCGAGCTTCGGATGTGAGCTTTCGAGCCTTCGTGTACGACAACGAGCCTGGATGGGAATGTGCAATTATTGCAGCAGAGCAGACGCTGAATCAACTCGGTCATTGCCACGTCTCGCTAAGCTATCACCCTTGTGATATTACGCTTAAATTAAATGCTATGGAGAATAAGCACGTTTCTATGTCACTCGACGCTACCCAGCTCCACGTATTTTCGTTCGTGTGCGTGGAAAACTTTTGCCTACTCCATGACAGTGGCTACGTATTGCTGCGCTCGCTCTTTGCTCGGTGCAGTGCCGATAGCCACTTTATTTTTACAGACTCCACGCACCGATTGTGGCCTGCCATCTATAATGTGGCCGACACCATCGCCCCCGGCAGGTTCCGCGTCTGGATCCCATATGCCCGTAGTTGCCATTATGCACTCGTTCTCCAGAAGCTGCCAAATCGCTCCACACCAGCATCCACATACCCCTTTTACATTCAAGCGATGAAGAAGCTCGAGGACTTTCAGCGGCATCAGCAAAAACAGCTCATAACAATGCAACGCGGCACAAGTGCACACCCATGAAGAGGGCGTGAGTCTAATCGAATCTAATGGATTCAACTGTATACATCACCTAAACACCAAATAGGTTTTGTCGAACCAGTGGTAGTCGCCATAACCCCCTATCGAGCGCAGCATGACCGAAGTAACGGTCTCACGCCGCGACTCGGCGGCGTCGTCGGCGGCGGCGGCCGAAGAATTCATGTGCAGTGTGATGAATACGGAAAATCCGACGGTCTCAGGTCCACTCGTGTCGGCGCTAAATCATGACGCAGTCCTCGCACGCTTCATCGGTTTCGTCACGCGCGTGCCGACTTCAGGTGCACAGCTTCCTGACGGCCCTGACGCTTTGAAATTTGCAACTTTTACCGATTCAGACGCGTGCCGTGAAAACGAGACTTCAGACGATGTGACGCCCGATCTTTTGACGTCCTATCGTGCCACAATGATGCTCACGAACGACGACACGGCAGACGCGCTGCTTACATTCCTTGGGACAAAAAGCAAGTTGCTGACGCGGTGTTTATTTCAAGTGTTTCAGAATGACTCTCGAGGAAGTCTTCGTCACGCCTGCCGAGTCATCGACCACTTGTTGCGCTTATACTTGGACGACGTGTATGACGTCTTGGGCAAAAATGCCAAGACTGTAAAGCGGTACATGGGCGCCCTGCTACCCTATCTTGGACACGCTCCAGTGGCTGAACTCTTTTTAACGCTGGTGTGCAAGCCTCACAGCGCTGCGATAATGCAGTTGTACACCTCGACACCACCTAAGAAGTGGGCGTTCTTTCGGGCACTGGCAGAATGGAAAATGCTGCTAGTGCTGGCCACGCATGTGTGCAGCAACGAGTACGGAGAGACTCATACCATTGGAGCTGCGGATGTTTTTGTCGAGCTGCTGGATCGGCTGGCAGCAGACGAGAACGGCCAATTGCTACTGCAGCCCGCTGCGTACTGTCCTGAGGTGCTTGAGGGATTAATCCGTACCGCGGTAGAACCTGAGGACAATTATAGTATTGGTGTGCAGCGAAATGTAGGTCAACGCACGGCGGCGATGAAGTGTGTCATTCGTTTGCTTCAGAAGAGTACACTGGAAAAGGTGCAGGGTCCGCCTTTGAGCCCATACCAGTCATTTGGTGCTACGATTGTGAATTTGGTGCCCAATCAATTAAGTCCTTTGCGTGAAAAGATTTACAAACTTGTAGAACAACATCTTGGAGAACTCTTAAAGTATTTGATACAAAAGTATGTGAGCCAGCAAAATATTGAGATGCCCGACGAAGATTCGGGCAAGCCGTTGCCGGAGACTGCGGTTCGTCACACTGCGTACGTCGTCAAGGTTCCTTTTACGGAACTGCGACTGACGCTGGTTGAGACTCTTGTCGAGATTATAGCGCACAATCCAGGTCTGATGAGTGAACACTTTGATGCGAATGTGTGGCGTGTGCTGGTCACGTGGTTTTTTGAGTATTCTCACAACAATCTCTACCATGCGGCTTTCTATCACCTCGTGTTCATTGCACTGCGCACTGATAATCAGCAGACTTTGGAGGTACTTGTCAAAAAGCTTAAAGTTGTCACTTCGATGGTAGAGCACTACCGGGGTGATGGCGACACTACCAGTAATAAGGGATATATCTTGAAAATCTGCAACGCAATTCGTCTGCAGGCTGCTTCACAATCGCCTGATGCCTTTTTGCGCAATTTCTTGCAGTCGCACACAACATGGCGTGGCTTTGAGCAGGAGTTGCGAGACCAAACCAGTGTGCTATGTGTAAATGGGCTAGGCTTCACGGTACCACAGGTGGCTAGGCCAGGACATCAGGAAGATGCATGGCAGTTGCTGGACGAAGAGGATGTGGGAATTGACCACGGATCGGAATTTGCACGGTCTTTAGGGTTTGTAGACGACGTTGCATGGCCAGAAGACGACTCAGCTGATGGCAACAAAAAGCGGAAGAAAAAGAAAAAAGGGAAGCGAAATTTGCATTGTTCGAACGGCGACACTAAAAATGGGGTGAACGAGACGAACAGCACTCATGATAACTTAAATGCGAAACCAGAGGACGCTGCCATGGCTGCTTTGATAGCAGCTGAGGAAGCCCAGCGAGGGAAGGAGCTTGATATGCCAACAACACTAAAGAAGAAGAAAAACAAAAAGAAACAAAGCAAGAAATAGAGGCATGCATTGTTCTCTTTCTGATCTAGTAGACTTTGTTAAAGTTTTAGGAAAAAATCTCTGTTTCTAAAGGTCGGCCCATAGGTTTGTGGCTTCTTCTCATTGTGGTACGTGTATTAAAATACGATTGCACATTGTGAGCCACATCGCGCCAAAACAAGGCATAACAGTTCTCAGTATAGATTTTTGAGTGCATGTATCAGACTTTTGCGGTAAAATAGAACTAGAAGCACGTACTTATATTGAAGCATCGCAAATTAATTGTCCTCCTATGTCGCCACATTCGTAACCTGAAAGTTCGTTCGTTATATCAATTCCGACTATCATTTCGAGAAAATTCCGCCTCCCTGGACATTGTAACGGATATCGAGTAAGAACTAGTCAGCATCCTACTGATATCACCACGAACGTACCATGGGTTAATTCGATTGTCATCTGAACCATCGTCTTCATCCCAAGTGACACGAAGAGACTCCCAAGGCAGCATTCCATGCGCATTAAACGGCAAAGACCCTGCCGTCTTGCCACCGTAGTAGTCACCTATTTGTCCTTGAGGCTTGCGAAATAGCATCCGAAACTCCTCTCCGCATTGCCATTTTCGATTTACAGCCCACACATATCGACTGACACCCACAACATACTCGGGCAATCGATTTTCGAGACGCAAAATTGTCACAATCGATCGAGTTGGCATCTCCGTTGCTTTCAACTTTTCATGCTCTGATTCCGGCTGTAAAGGCTCCTTCTTTTCCGAGGACAAACAGTCGATCTTTAATGATGATGAGTCGCCCAAAACATCTTCGCAGGCTCGAATTTCCTTACCCCACTTCTTAATTTGGTTATCCGCGACGTAAACTAAATTGTGAGCTAGTGGAGGCAACGTGGGAAAGCGACCTTCGCAAAAGAGTTGACAATTGTCCCGCATTAGTCTCAGGTCTGCTATAAATTCCACAGCAGTTTTGTACTCCAAGTTGCTTGCTTTCATGGTAATTTTTTCAAGATCCATTGGATGCAAGATAATGTCTTTATACTGTGGAAATTCCCGATCTGAAACAGGCTCCAAGAATGGACCGGCATCTGCAAGACCCTTCAGCTTCGCCAAAACTCGCATAAACACTCTCCGAAGTCGTTGTTCTCGTGACGGCAAAGGGCAAAAATAAGTTCCAGGATCACGAACACACTCATGTTGGGCAATCTCCATAATCGGTTTCAGCACCGCCAAAGCGTATGGATCACCACCTCCGTGATGATACGATACCTTCTCTACCGTGCAAATAATTGTTGCATTTCGAACAGGGACATCGCTTTTTTGTGTAAAACGCCTTCTCTTGGACTTGTCGTCTTCTTTCAATGCTTGAGCATGGCCATCCCCAAAGTATATCACGGTTTTTCCGACCTCGGGTATAAAATTATGGATTTCTTTAGGTCGCAATTTGAGCCATTCCCGTCGATCCAACCGGATATGCAGATCCATGAAAGCCTCCACATTAATAAACTCTTCCAGCAGCAAATGTAGCAGAAATACAAGCTGCGCGTATGTACAAGAGCCTTCTAGTGCCAGCCGCCATTCGTGCCGCTTTCGACGCCAAGAAGGTCGAATTGTCTCTCCTCCTGAATTTAAAGCTGTCACTGCTGCACTTTCCAATGCAGCAAACAAGTCAAGATGATCCTTAAACGACTTCGCCTCCTTTACACGAGCACTCCAAGTATCAGCGCCTTCCCAAGATGCGGGCAACGTGTTAGTGTTTCCAAGGTGTTCTTTTAGGCACAGCAACATCGTGCGAGCAATGCTTTGTGAATTAATAACCCTGTCTGCATCCGTAATTGTCATAATCTCACTTTCAATAGCCCCACCAGGAAGGGGAAACATTTGAAGCTCAATGCCGCCCTTTGTAATCCACGCAATGTCTTCCATAGTATTGCCGTCTTGGTTGTCATCCATTTCAACATCACTAAGTAATTTGTTTTTAACGTTCTGAAGCTTCATAAACAAGTCTAGTTCCCTAACACCTTTAGGATTGAGCCATTCTATGATTGCCATTATTTGGGATTTTGTGCTGCAGATTATAAACTCTCCAGAATCATGACGCTCAATAAATAATCGAGGTTTAGTATCATGCTTGAACATATAGTAGGAGTTATGGTATCTGTCTCTTCCCAAAGGAGACTCTCGAATTACGAGTGAGCCTAGCTCGCTTGCCATTTCCTCTGCCTGGGCCTTTTTCTCTTGCTCCATGTTTCTATCATCCTCGACTTTCTCCGCATGTAAGTTCTCAAAGAATTTGCCAATGAACTCATGTCGACGCTTGATTCCCTCCGAAAATACATTGTGTGAATTCGGATGAATGCCCTGGCTCGCACAATCCCTTCTAAACGCAATATCTCTTTCGCGTCGCAACCTGTCCGAGTGTTTTCTGCGAAAATCCAAATCGGCCGCACGCTTTCGGAAATTTTTGTATATTAGCATCTCTTGATCCACCTGAGATGCCATGTAGGTTCGAATACTAGACAGCGTTAAAAATTCCGAGCAAATCCACGAAAGAGCACCAATTTTGTATGCAGTCGGAAGCTCGTGGAATTCTGAGCAGTACAATCCATACACAACATCGGGATATTGAAATGACTGCAATTCTTCCAATGACTGACTTTGAAGCGTTTTCGTGACTTTTTTGCAACCTTCAATTCGGCTCTGGTTCGCTCGGATTCGACCAATCACGAATCGCTCGTAATCTTGCTCAAACACATCAGACAGTGCTAAAGCAGCCCTACCTACTTCCGACTCCTCACCATTATACAATATAGCATTATCCCAAACCAAACGAACATCGTCCGCAAACACTTTGTCACCGTTAGGTCCCTCATAATCTCCCGAGTCAATTTTCTTTTTTATTGTGCTCAGGTCCATCGGACTCGTTACAATTTGCAGATAATCTTCCAAGCCCTTTATAGACGTATCGACTGGAGCGTTAAAAGGGCCTGAGTTGTTTTGCATATACAAAGTTTGTCGAACAATCTCACACCCCACTAACGATCCCACATGACCGATCGAGGGGTCAATACCTAGATCCTTCGACATAAGCTGGCGAAGAATTTCTTGCCAAGTGACTGCATTCAGCATGTCGCCGTTGGCACGCTCGCAGATTCCGTAAGTTCTCTCGCTATTCACAAACAGATCGGATACCTTAATGTTACCTTCCACAACAAAATCACCCAACTGGGACATATGGGACTTTTCCAATAAAATGACTCGTAAAAAGGCCAAGAAGATCCTAGTAAGACCAATGTCTGTTCCTTCGTCAGAGCGAGCCGTAATGCACTCAGCAAGTGCCTCCAGTGAAATGGAATCAATGCCCACAAAATCTTTAAATGTGCATATGGTTTGCCACGCCATAATAAGCTCCCCCAGCAATAAACCTTTGACGCCTTTCAAGCTTGAACAACTCATAGGAAGGCTAATAGTATCAGCCTCATCTTCTTTCAGAAGACGTAGATCGTCTACAGGGAACTTTAACTCTTCCTCTTTTAACTTTCGCTCTTCATCACGCTCATCTTTCAACCGTTGTCGCTCATTTTCGACTCGTTGTTTTCTTTCAAGGCGCTCATTTTCTCGTTTCGTGCGACGAGCTTCCCGTTGTATCATTTCCTTCTGATGTCTCGCCTCGCGCAGTGTGTAATTCTCGTGCAGGCGGTGCAGCTGTTTAAAAAACATAGACTCGAGGTAGGTGTCCTTGTCGGGAAATAAATTACAAATTTGAGCCCTAATGAATGGGTAGTTCTTTACGAGAAACCAGGCAGACTGCAAATAGACATTAAAATGTTAAATACGACCCTCCTTTTACTATAAGCAATGCCAATTTAATCGTACCACTCGATATCTTCCCAAAAGTGACAGCTCAATAACCTGCTGAAGCGTTGCCCGGTAGGAGACTTTCTTATTGATGGGTAACCACTCTTTCAAAACGTAGGCCACAAGATAACTAGCTTCAAATAGATACCGGACGTGTTGAAATGTTTGGCGATACGAATGGTGTGGTAGCAGCCCCGACAATGGGCCTGCGATCTTGTACCAGGCATGTGGTGTAATAACCCACAATGTCGGATCTCCTTCCGCGTAATCAAGGCACCAATCTGTCACTTCGGGAAGCCAAACGCGTGCGCGAGCGTAGGTTGAAGGATGACGAAAGCCGCATTCTAGCAGATTTAGCTCGTCAGGAGAACCCTTCGCATTGACTTCGACAGCATGGTCAGTCCGCATCAATTCGACAACGTCTGGAGGTAAACCTGCATTTCTCGAATCCATTCGGGTACTTACTCTTCTTTGCCCTATGTCTGTTGCAGAATTTCTGGATTCAGTAATTCGTTGGGGTACAACAACACTTGTTTGTTTGGTTTTATCGGTCCCTGCACTGACCTTGATGGGGTGTCGACTTGCTGGTAACATTTTACCGCCACTTTCTGCATCACTATCGCCTATAGATAAAGATTTGCCAGAATCCAAGTCGTTGTCACTTCCACTTCCACTTGAGCTACTAGAGGCGGAAGAGAAAATTTCACTTTCGTTGCCTAAAACTGCGCCAGATGCATGACTTCTGCCAGAATGATCAGCTTCATCGTCCGAGGAAATATTGCTGCCTCCACTATTAAAACCAGATTCTCCATCTACTTGAGGTAGGCGACTTTTACAAAACTGACGGGAATAATAGTATACATGTGACTGCTTAAATATACCATAGGTTTTCGAGCTCATGAACGCAATCGTTTCGTCTTCGTGCTCACCGTCACCTTGATATATATCCTCGTCGTCAGCTTTTGCGCGTTTACTATTATTTTTTTTGGTCACTACAAAGTAACAGCATTCACGTCAGAATGTATGCCCTCGCTATCACGACAAAGAGCAACTGTTATCATCAAACGCACCTTTTGGCCTCGTTCGCGACTTTGGAGGAGTAGCTGTGGAAGATAAAGAATTAGTGCGCTGACGTTTCTTAGACCGTGACGGAAATGCTGGAGATGCGAGAATCGGCTTGATCGGAAGCAAACGCTCTGCCAAAGGTAAATGCTCAACAACAGAGCCAAACCCCATAATTTTTGGCCGCTGGTCTTTTGGACAATCTAAAAATTCAAGACTAATGGCTTTTCTATTTAAAAGTACATCAGACACGTGTCAGTAACAACTCCTTTATCTTGCCAACTTGATGTGTAAACAAACCCATTCTCATCACAGAAGTAGAACATGTCCAACTGGCGCAAAAGGTCACCGCCATGTGCGTGCGGATCGTTAAAATGGGCAGAAATATTACTTTCGATTGTTTCTTCGGGATGATAGTCAGCGAGAGCAGGGTCCACGTAAGATAACTCTTTTGCACCTCGAATTTCACCTGGAGGCACAGTAGGTCCTGTTGGGATGAGCTTATGTAGCACAGAAGTACCAAAGCGAGGTGGCGTGGCAGAATTTGCCCCATTATTTAGAGACGCCGACACTATACCTTGGTGAGTCATACCATATGACACTCGACCTGCAGACGGCTTTTTCTTCAAAAGTCTTGTATCAGGCGTGGGATTTGATTTCCTCGACGCATTTGCCTCTATTTGCGGCACTTTCGCTGCCATCACATCTGAATCTGTCACCTGAAAGTCGGGCATCAAACTATTACCGCTCATAGCAGTAAAATTCATTCCCGTCGAGCCGTTTTTATTCGATACAAACCCGGGAGGAAGCTTCAAAGTCACTTTCAGCGAAGATTGGTTGCCATCTGACACTTGCTTCTTCGTTGGACCTCTTCGCTTTGGCAGCCTGGCTGACATTGGTGGTGTAGTAGCAGCTATAGAGCTAATACTATCAGGTGGAGGGAACGGAGGCGGCAACGGCGCCTCTTCGTCTGACATGTTGGACGATCCCGAACTAGGGCTGTCATCGAAAGAACTGTTACTCGACGATTCAGCCGGTGCAGCGGGGGGCGGCGTCGGAGGTGAAGGAGGCGGTGGGAGGTTCGGTAATACAGCCACAGCCGTGTGCTTGTTTACCTTCTTCTTTTTAGTAGGGGAAGTTTTTGGTGCTGCTTGTTTCGTGATTTTCTTCTTCGTTTTCTTCGTCCCTTTACCAACGGTGCTATTCAAATTCTTAGCCACCTCGTCGTCCCGACGCATACATTTCTTCTTCACAGACGCTCGTGCGGTATCCGAATCTGCGTCCGAGTTTGAGGGGGATGAAGAGATCACTGAGGAGCTTGACAAAGACGAGTCATCCGATTCTGAGGACAAACTTGACGAGCTGCTTGAGTCCATATACTTCGCGCTCATTTCCACTGACATGAAGTCCGCGAGCGCCATCTCTATGTTCTTTTTCTATTTGTCCCTTTTAAGTCGCAACTTTGGCCAGAATCTCAACGCTTCCAGTAAACGGGCTCTGCTTAAAAAAAAACCCGACTTTCCGCGTCGCGCAACGTTTAGCTCGGTCTAGAGCTCGCTGAGTGCGCGTGCAGCCACGAAATCTTCATGCAGAGTGATGGTAATGATTGGATTGAACGGGTTTTCACGCGTAGTATTAAAGTTTGTAGGCCCGTGGTCTTCTGACGGCAAAACTGAGAATAGACAGAAATTTGATGGATGGATTATTATTTTGAAATAAACTTAAAATGTGGACTAAAGCTGGGTCCGCACGGGGCTCACGCCACCGTAATTACTTGCCGTCGTGTTTGTGGGAGTAAGGGCCGATCGCCTCTCGGTACTTTCATCGCGTGCACGCTCCAAAATGTGGCGCCTAATGTCTAAAAATGTGTCGATTATTTCGTCTTGTACGAGCTTTTATCAACACAATATCAACACCAGTCCGTAAATTTCCAAGACGCAAAATATGTTACAGCAGTTAATACCAGCGGGCAAGATTGTAAAATGGACATCATATAGTAGCCGAGATCGCGCTGCCGCTTGTCCACAATATCGGCCGACAGTGACGAGCCGATGTACTTTTTGCTTGGCAGGAGCCGGAATTTGGGAGCCCACGAGGGATACTTCTCGCGCAACTATTTTATACACCGCAATTATCGCGCCAATTAGTATGTAATCGCGAGTATCGAAACTACCTTCAATATAAAACGCGAACGACTTGTCGGCCTACTAGAATATCAATCGCGCAAAACTCGCGATAACGGCGGACAACGTCCCATATCTACACCACGAGCAGCAATCATAAGAGGACATTTGCTAATCACAGTATGCAAGATTCGAACTTCTTGTGTTCCATTGCATTGAATCCATGTGCAACGCAGAACGTATTCCTGTAATGCATGTAGCACGTGGGTTTTGACATTTTTAGAGGCAAAGCAAATCATTTACCGTGTAAAACTTGCCGCAATCTAGGTCCAAAGACTCCTGGCTTCCGATCACTTCGACACGAAAGTCGCCTTGCAGGCTTTCATCGCTGCTGGGCCGCTGTCGCGGCTGAAGCTGGGGAGATGACATCTTGTTTTAACGAAACTGTACATTACCATTTTACCGTAGTATATACTGAGAATTAATACATATGGCCTGTCTGAAAATGTTAATTCCTCATTCCCCCGCACGAGTAATCTTTTCACGCTATCAGCACTGTGCCCCAGCAAAGAAACCTGATAGCTTCGAGCTATTGAGAAAGTGACTTTAATAAAACCTTGCTTGTAGTTTGCACATATGGTCTACTTGATCGAACAAAATCCCGTGTTGTAATTGCAGTGGATTTGTAGCACGGCCCGTAGCTGTGTTGCCAACCCCTATTACCATTTGCACGGGTAGGAATGCTTTCGATTCTGACGTGGCAATTAAATCGTAGAGTGGCAGCAAGAAGGCCATACATGACGCAGTACGCGTGACGACAAGAAGGCTACACGAGCAGTGCGCGTGAAAACCCAATTGCGATTTATTTGATGAAGATATGCAACCTTTGCTACGTCCAGAAGACGTCAAGCAAAGTATTAACTCGAGAGTATAAAGACTAGATTCTGATCATTGAATTGCTGCGGAGAGAAACATATGTGCCCGAGCTGGTGGTCTAAACAATATTCCCACAGAGTTGCTAATATACATTACGAAGAGAGTTTGACCACAATTCCTTATGAAATTGCAAACAAGAACTTGACTGGTCCAAAGAGAAGGCTGCAGTCAAAGCATAGCTGCAATTATTTTCAGGCGTAGTGGGTTTAAATGTACGTAACAAATCATCATACAATCGAGTGTAGCCGAGCTGCCATCAGAGACCGAAACCAATATATCACACTAGAAAATGCACAAAGCTAAACTCAATGGATCATGTTGAAGATGTCGACACTACTCACCGGTCATTACTACGACAATCTTCATTTTGGCTTCTTGCGCTTGCCGCCAAAAGAGGCTACTTCGTCGCACAAGCAAGCATTAAGACTGCCTAATTTAATGGGATCAATGATGGAGAACTCTCAAATAAGTTTCCGTCAAAATAGAAAGAAAAGATTGAGACTGCCGTGTGTAAAAGGGCATAAGTCTCATTATTTATAGGATCAAGCTGGCTGATTATGTACGTGCGATATTTGCAGTATCGACCACGATTCGATCTTATCACGCACAATTGCTCAACGTAAGCAAGGTGGCGCCGAGATTTTCATTGTTGGCATCTATGGCATTGATGTCGTGGAAACTACTAAAACAGCAAAACCGAAGCATTAAAATCCGGGCAATAGGTTCAGTGTGTTATCGTCCTTCCTATGAATCTAAATTGTCAAATTTCGATGGGGATCGTGTTGCATCGGGCAAAACACACGGCACAATTGCTTAATCGCTAAGATTGAACGAGCCACTTATACCTAAACAATAGTGCAAAGCCCGACGCCGGAATTTGACTGGATCGGATCTAGATGCGGCAACCAAAGGCTACAGATGCCATTGGCACTCAGCTTTATCTTGCAAGTCCAGATATCGCTTTTTCATGGGATATGTGGCTAAGACCAAGGGCTATCTCGCAAAGGAAATATCTATATTAAGACTGTTTTGGACTAGTGAAAAACTATGGCTTCGCAAATGCTAATTTTTTTCATATATCTATCTCAGTCAGGCTACACATTTGTATCTTTAGTCATGGAGATTAACAAAACAAACTCTCGCACCATCCCCAGCGAGGAAAATCGCATTTTATTAAGCTTACCACGTGCACATGTGACAATCACGCATTTTGAAACACACTCGCGAACGACGTGTCGCATAGAGCAAGCATCTTCCATTCCCGTATTTGATGATAACATCGCTTGCATCGCAGAAGTACAGCGCAAGTCCATCGAGACCACCCAAATGGAACATTGGCCGTTCAATCTCAAGATAATCTTCGTACAACGAGCTCAGCGCCAAACATACATCACTTGATGTAGTGCCTTATGAATTAAATCACGAGCATACTGATACTAATGTTGAATGTAGAACCAAGTCACAATATTGCTGCCTCGTGTTTCCAAGCGTTGCGTCGTATCCAACATAGGTCGAATACTCTACTTACGTTTTAGACAAAATGAAGTACTCTACCATGAGCTGCTTTCAAAGCAAATGCTCAGCGCTCTACATTCACATCGGTAGAAGTGCTTAGGATCCCGAAGGATCTCGATGCAAAGTTCTGAAATCTATAGGATCAAGCGCTGATTGTTCTTAGACCTGGATGCGAGGGATGACCTTATATTGGAAGTAGCTTGAACGAATCTCTACAATATTTGGTGGCCAAAATCCTAAGTAGAAGAGCTTTGGTGAGTTATTAGCCCATGTTGAATGGTTGGCAAATATACACTTACTACGGTCAACGGACCAAGTAAATTCGTGGAGCATTAAATATGGATTTTTTTATTATCAAGGACAAAAATCCATAGCACGTAAGATGTTCGAAGGAAGCAGCATTCGATTCTTGTCAGTCAGCTTATAGCTAATGTGTTACGGGCGATAGATAAGCCCTGCGCGTGGAGTTCACCGTAAGCCATAGAGTAGTGCTCGTAGGATACAGTACACACTACATGCCGTGATTGAAGTTGTAAATTTTTCGCCATGTCATCTAAAGCAAGGCCGCGATGATATATGGTACGTAACATACTAAGCAACCCTCGTCGAGTCTAGATGTACATCTGACGTGGTATAGACGGCTCGAGGTTAAAACATTCGGAAAGCTCACGATTCGATGCAAATGAAGCGAATTACTCTTGTTGAGCAAGGGCTCTGGCAGGTATAGTATTTTGCTACTCGTCATGTTGACGTCGGCGCGTAGATGTATGACACGGAACGTTTACAGTCTCGTCGAGAAAAAATCAGTCACGCATAACGCTCATTGAGCAAAGCAGGGTGCCTCGTCATGGATCGATAGGTCTAAAATCGGCATGTTGGAAACTAACGATAGCGATCGGCTATGCATACTCATAAAAATAAATTTGAATTCGGTCGAAGGCAAGAAAACCCGAAACTTGTTCCATCAGAAACGCTTTGCTTGAGCCGGACGAGATGTCCATAATGATGATCAAAACCTTTGTAAAGACGATGTGATGGCCGAGGCAGTGGTCATTCGACCTGAAGTAGGGATCTTTGGTGGGAAACCTACTAATGCACTTAGTGCATTAAATCAACCACGCCTAATTTTTAAATTAGTTGAGAAGAAAGGACCCAGGTTGTCCAGTCATTTCGTCGATCATAGTATTAGATGAGAATAGAAAATGATTCAGGCTACAGCATTTTGGGACCACATAGTGCTCTAGTGGTGGGATCTTTTGCTCACACGGACACCACACGCCACGCATGTAGCAAAGCAACGCGATCTTGTCTAGCTTTAGTCCATCCATAAATGGGAGACTGTGGCCCAATGTGTCACACACAGTAGCCGTAATCGGTTTTGTAACTGGCACACCCTCCGAAATCTTTCACAAGACGCAGACTTCCTCCCTTTGAGCTAAAATTTATTGACGTATCCAGCACACTTGCATCAGGCTGCTGTAACTATTGCTAGAAGAAATCGTGAGTCTGACCTTTGCTCTGTACCTTGGACCAATACGAGTCGCAGATCGCTATCTGACTGAATATTAGTTCAAATACACTCTTATTTTTCAAATGCGAAGTAAACTTGATTTACTTCTATCGCCAAACGCCCTGTGGGTAAATATTGTCCAAGCATCAAGTGATGATTAGACCTTGTACTGCTAACTCAGTTTTCAGAGCTAAGCACTGCCTTCTGATGGACTTTTAAATCAGAACGTGACTTAAGTCACTCAGTATGGCTATTCCTTGACACACACCAAAATCGAGGAGCCATCCGCCAGAGGAGCAAAGCAGTCCCACCGATGGTGTGACCCTCAACAACAACAATTCATCCTGGTAGTAAAGTTCCTGTTCGCTTGTCGGCAGTCCGTGATTGGAGCCTCGCAAGTTTTAGAGTCACTATACCACAATTAGCCTGGTTGGAAGAGGTCGTGACAAAAGTCCGGCGCAATGCGCGTCTTGCGGCCGCTATTTTGTTTCTACTGCTGTCGTAGATAAAAGACTTGTGCTCGATACCACAATAAAGACATTCAATTGATACTACATCGCACAGGAAAAGTCGCGCTTGAAGGCGAATGAAGCAACAAAAATACGCTCAGTTCAGGAGATGCTACGCTATGTAAAAGTTATTGACGTGATATCGATGTATGCTCCTTTTGATTAAGCATCTATGATCAAATCAATCGTTTCATTCCAAATTTTGACCTTGTTGATTACGTAAAAGATATAGATGACGTTGTTGATCCTCTTTACCGCCTTCTTCTTGTGCTTTATTTTCCGCTTTAGCATCAAGAGCGAGACGGGTGATGATTCAGCGGTTTTTGTCGCTGAGGAGCCCCCGTAAGTTGTGCCTACGTAGAGATTACCTTGGGTTTGTCCTTGTGCTAAGAGCTCTCGAAAGACAGACCTTAATTAAATTCATGACCTACAGCAGCAGCAAGATGTGCACAACCAAGATTTGCTGATGACACCGCCATGCAAGAAACAGTGATGGATAGAGGCGCTCCAGTCGCAGCACCGGATGCGTTCGACACGACTAGAAAAGAAAACTTAAATGCTTATTTTAATGGAAAGCTTATGCGTAGGGAAAATGACCGATACTGTGACTTAAGATTAAATGAGTTACTCTTCAATTTCGACCGCACAACAGATATCGAAAATTTTGTGAGTGAGCAAAAAAATATCCTCCAAAACCAAATTCTATTTCAATTAATCACAAAAAAATACTAGACGTTTGCACGAGTGGCGAGAGAGGTATTTCGTCGCACATCCGGGTGCCAGGAGCTCTGAAGCATTGCGGAGCTACTGATCCTCTCTCCTGATCGCGCAACTGCAGTGGCAATCGGTGGCAACATGTTTGGAGCCGCACCCGACTCCGGCTTCGGTAGAGTCGGTTGATTGTGGTGCATCCACGCACGAGCCTCCACGCTCGGGTCCAACTTTGCTACACGGAGCATGGCACGAGGGCTCCTGGTATACGAAGCATTCATCCAAGCTGAAGGTGAAAGCTTTCTCGACGAAGTGTTCCACAGATCCATTTCTCCATTGAAAGTCGACCGTCTGTTGCCCATAGCCACGAGTCCAGCTGCTCGCTGCAGCTCTACGAGGGACGGGCGACGGATGTACTGCGTTGTGAGGGGCACGATTCCAAGATCGTTCTCTAACTTGATCGCGATGGAGGCGCGCATCCGCATGCGACGCTCAAGATCCGAGAATCGACTAGAGCTTAGGTGGTCGGGCAGCCCGAGCGTAACTTGGCCTGCTTTACGCTTCTTGTCCAGACGACGCTGGTTGCTGTTAGCTTTCTGCCGATGCATTTCGCACAAATTGTGGCGCTCGCCGTTGCGTTTGATGGCGCGCAAGTTCCAGCAGCGCTTGCTGGCGTAGCGGCACTTGAGCGAGCTGAATTCATCGTTGGTGGTCTGCATGTTGATACAAACGTGTGGAAAGAAGCGGTGTCAAGGATGAGACGAATTGAAAAGTGTTAGTAGCTTGACCAAGATTCACCATGACGACGAGTTAAGTTAGTAAATTGTCGAGTTTGTAAAGAATTGGTGACTATAGCGGCAACGAATGCAATTTTAGTGCACAATGTTAACTGGTAAAGAGATTTGATGCTAGAAGGGCGAGCGGGCAGAGGAGACAATGATGCTGATTTATGGTCAGAAGGTGCAGGCACCCGCCAACATCTAGACGCTAGGGTCTTGTAACAAGGCGGATGTAAATGATACCCGATCGTCATGTCATGTGACTCTTGAGTTCGGTCTGTGTGGCGCAGTTTCATTCAATCACATAACTGCCTCAAGCACGATACCAGTACTTCTATCGTAGTCGTGTAATCTGACTTGTTAATTTGTGCTTACTGATTTTTGAAGTGTATAATCAGATATTTCCGACACCTGACGCAAGTGTTTTTTGTATGTAATTTAGCCCCTTACAATCAAGCGTGAATACGCAAAGATATTACCAGTATCAGTAATACAAATAATATCAGTTTATACTAGTGGGCAAGCTATTGTACGTCTGTAAAATGTAGGGATCTACCGACAGAGGCTACTACTTGATTAAATAAATACCAACAACCTGCGTGGGGTCTATCGATGCACAGGAGCCAAGAACAAACGGCTCGTACAATCAACAGTGTTGTCTATAATGGCGTCAGCGAGAAATCTTCAGCAGCCTTTCCTCTTGATCAAATCAGGCTTTAGATAGACGTTACGTTAAAGCGTAGCATCGTATGCGCCTACTCTTGCGATATCGCTACGAAATGGAATATATAAATGCATACATGTACCCACCATGTTCCGATGTCAATGTTGAAGCTGCAGTACCATTTTAGATATTAGCGGTGCACAATAATATCATGGTGTATTTTTAGCTAAAGCATCTATTACGCAAAAATGTCCGTTGACACATTTACGATGATAAAAATTACAATAAACGTCTTGAGTCCAACTCGGACGTAGATGTAGATTACGTCACTAAAAGAAAGCACCAAGCCATCGCCAATCGAGCCAATGTCCGGTTGCCTTTATCAGGCGTGAAGAAGCACTGTCGTGCTCTCTACAAATCATTCCTCTTTACCGATAAAGAGCAAATTTGAATTCAGTAAGAAAAAGTGAGCGTTGTAAACCACGGCCTTTGTATGACAGCCATAACTCCTAAGCTGACTTGAGTGAAATGTCGAGTCAAGATGCAAGAGGAAGCCGGCGTGGGGGGCTCGCGTTGGGTTGCTTTGTCTGGTAATTACAAATTTCTCGATTTGCTTCACGTTGCTTTCTGTTCAGCTTGCTATAAATGAGAATTCAAAAGACTTTTTGATTAACTTGCCTGATTCTTGATGGTACAATGATTTTACCATACTTTCTGCAGCCATATATGACGCATCCCGAATGCAGTCTAAGTCTTCACGAGCATGCAATAATGTCACCTCTGGAGCGTAGAACTATGGCTGAATTTCAAACATATGTGAAGGAGCTGTAAGGATTTTGTGGAGTTAATACGAAATTCAAAAGTTTTACTTTTTGAATTGCCGTTGTGCTTGACTTTTACGGTCGGACAAGGTATGTAAACTAAACGTTGCATTTAATAGCATTATCCATCCCTAGTCTTCATGACCAGTCCGTTTTTCAATCGTTTATTCTGGTCTCTGCAACTGTCGATGGCGACAAAACTTCCGAAGTAGCTCAATCCTTTAACAGCTCCTTCCCTTTTGGTTGATTTTAAAAACACTTTATGGTGAATAAACGCTCTAGGCATAGGCGTCGAGCTTCCTTGACGTCGCGCGTCCTGAATACTGCAAACTCCTTTCAGCACGAACGGCGTCACAGTGAAACTGCAACGTTTGTTAAAACCAATGAAGTTGGTTCCGCTGAGCTCGTTGTCGAGAACTCTCAGCTTTTATCACTAACCCAGGATTCGGCAGGTGATCGTAATTTAAAAGCATTAGAAGAGGGCAAACGTTCTAAAAAACTTGTAAGGATGTCCCCGTGTTTGGATCAGCAGCTTGGAGGATACCCGCCGGATTGTGGTACTAAAGAGCTTAAATATCTATCGTATGCTAAAGTATTGCGTGATCGTGGAATGACCCACCCGATGCGTTATTCTACTACCCGAGTCGATTCGCGAGGTTTTGCTATTCCAGAGCCATTTCCACTGTTTTCGACAAACTTTGGGGCACATTCCTTTCAAAATTTGCCAACAGACTCGGCTGTATTGAGCCAGTATGGGCTCGGCATTGCGCTCTACTTTAAATATCTCAAGGTGGTTGCGTGGCTCTTTTTCTTGCTAGTGATTCTTAGTGCTCCAGCTTTGACAGTCTACATCGTGGGTGGTCGCACTTCAATTGCAGAATTTACTGCTCTTGCACGCCAAGATTTTTCTTCAATCCTAAGTCTCACTAGTATTGGTCATCTCAACGAAGCCAGCAGTGTTTGCGACCAGGCTCTCGAGAATACTGAATTGTCGCTCACATGCTCAGCAGGTGAAATTGGTTTTGTTAAGGCGGTATATTCAACGTACGATACCCAGGGAAGCTGTTCATGTCCGGAGCGCAACAAGGTCGCAGAATCTTCCGGTAAGTGTCGTGGAGATGCTAGAGGCTCTTCTTGTCCTGCAGACAAAGCAGGTTGTTTCCTAGGTGTTCACCCCGTTTCACGACGACCGTGTTGTTCATATTCACGCAATGAAACTACTAAGACGCCACTTTTCAATGATATGCGGATTCAAGAGAGTGACGGCTGTGGCTCGAACATGGCCCATCAAATCGTAAAAGGGCTTTGTTTAGGAAAACAGAGCTGCACATTTAACGTCAGTGAAGCTATTAGCTTCGTATGGGAACCTGATGCAAAGTATGGAACAAACTGTACAAACCCGCCGAAAATCATCACTATCGATAGCGCTGCGAATGTCACAAAAGAAGTTTGTGAAGCTCGCTTTAACGACGACAGTGAGTATTCAAAGTGCGAAGCCAATAAGCCTCGTGCGTTGATTGTGTATGGACGGTGCTTCACCACGCGAATTGATCTATCTGGTGCGTGGAATCTAAAAATCATCGGCTGGGACTCTATAAGCGTAAGAATGAAGGCGATGAGATTTTTTCGTATGCGATTCAAGTACAGTCTCAATACATCAATGTCATTAACAAATGTGTATGTTTAATGTTTATGTAGCGGCATGAGTTTCTCGGACTTGCAGTAGGATGCGATATAGCGTGTAGCCTTGCGTTCTTTGGGGTCGTCATTTGGTTACGGCGAAAAGAAAGAGAAGCCGTCGACCGCATTGCCCAACATCAGGTCAAAGCTCTCAACTACACCGTGCAACTTGATAATTTACCCTTTCATGACGACCTCAACTTGCTGCGTCAAGAGGTGAGCTGAGTTGCATTTCTCAGGTCAGCTTTGAGATTCGCGATTAATTGTATTGTGGTATTAGATTCGTTTGCACCTTGAAGCAATTTTAAGCAATGCCCCATCATTCGCAGTGGAACTTGATCGTATTCGAGTTGCAGACGTGCAATTTGGTAAAAGTGCTTCACGCCATTTGAGCTTACTCAGTCGACGTGGTAGGATTGTGCGTCATCTTGAAATTGCCCAACAGCGCCATGAAAGGCTGAAACTTTTGTTTGGACGTCTCAATGAGAATGTCTACGCTAGACGTGAGCGACGGCACTTACGCGCAATATATGTCCTGGAGACAAAGCTGCACCGCTTTAACAATAAACTTGCACAGTGGCATAGCCATCAAAAACGTCACAATATTTCGCAGGCTGTCACTGCTTTTGTGACATTCGAAGAAGAGGAAGGATTTCACCGTTGCCTGCAAGAATATCCGGACCTCGGGTGGATTCACCGTCTTTTTCAGCCGTATTATAAGCGACTTCACGGCAAACGACTCCGATTCTGTCCAGCCCCCGATCCGACCGACATTATCTGGGAGAATTTACACTATCCATTTCTTGAGCGAATTTTTCGACAATTGGTGCGTGGAGTAGCCTTGTTATCGTGCTTGATTGGTTTAATTCATTTAGTGCCTTGATAGATCGTGGCATTTATCACGCTATCTTTTTTATTACTGAGTTTCGTACTCATTTTTATAGCAAAGGAACAGAAGAGCAAGCTTGATCGGCAATTTGGACGACCAACTACTTGTCCAGCTGAAGTTTATAAAGATGATGTGGTACAAGATGAGATGAACAAGGCTTCTGGATTAGTGCCGTACAAAGGTCTTCTCGAATGCTATTGCAAAAAGTTTCTCGCTGATCAGTAAGGTTTTGTAACAATTTGCATTGCCAATACTTTGAGCTTTAACAGCTCTACGTCTTTTATGCTTACAGTTCCTTTCAAAGCACGATGTATGAAGTCTTCTACAATCCTGCAACGGGGGAAAGTGACACATTGTGCAGGTCGTGGGCGTCAACATTCGCAACGACTCAAATTTTATCGATTGCGTCCGTCCTGTTGGTTGTGGCGGTAAATTTAGTGTTGGCACGCATTCTTAATGGGCTTGTTACCTTAGAAAAACATCATACCGAATCGAGTCTGGTCGTATCTCGTGTCACCAAAATTTTTCTAGCTCAATTTTGCAACACAACACTGTTAATGCTTGTCATCAATGCTAATACCGATTACTTTTCGGCACCATCACCGAGTTCAGAGACGGGCTCTCTCTTGAGAGGGTTTTCATTTGGGGTGTTAAAGTTTCTTGACGGCGAGTACTCGGACTTTTCAGCAAGTTGGTACAACGACGTTGGTGTAGCACTTATGCTTACTATGATACTCAACTCATTCAGTGCGCATGCCAACGTCTTGGCAAATTATATTGTGCTAAAGGCTCGTCGCTTTATCGATCGTGGATATTCGTTTGATCATTCGTTGACAAAGCAAGACACGCAACGTGATTTAGAAACACTTTACCGTGGACCAAAGTTTGATCTCGCTTCTCGTTATGCTCAGTCGCTTACGTCCATTTTTATCACGTCTATGGTAAGTAAGCATCAATTTAGAAAGATTGGCATTGCATTTTGTAGAAGCTTAATGCCTTTAAAGTTCTCAGCAGGTATGCCGTTGCTCTATTTCATTGGATTTGGTGCCATCTTTCTGACGTATTGGGCCGATAAGTTCAGTGAGTCACCTTTATCTTAAATCTCAAGGTTTGTGAAGTTGTAACTGATAAAAAATGGCATCAGCATTTCTTCGCATTGCTCGGTCACCGCCTTTGTACGACAACAAATTAGCCACTGCAGCAGGCTCGCTACTTCCGTATGCAGTGCTACTGCACTGTCTCATTGCAATGTGGATGTTTTCCAACAACAGCATTTTCGAATCCGAGAGTGATATAGCAGTCGAAAAAGCTACTGCCAGCACTCCGTACAGTGCTGGTGACGGTATTCCTCCGTTTGACGCAACGCGCGGGCAATTGATTTTTCGAGTCACACGTCCTCAAGTCGTGATTCTCTTCGTGTTCTTTGTGACCGGGTGTTCCATCGTAGTCGCGCGCTCTATTCTCTTTGAATATGTGCCGGCTTTAGTCCGCAACATTTTTCCAGGGATAGCTTCATTACTCGAAAAGCCTCGTGTTGCAAAGGGTATTCCCAACTACTTTGACGGTAAGTGCATTTGCGAAACTCTTTACTTCAGAGTCTAATCTTGTCATGCTCATAGCAATTCCAACCTCATTTATATTGGAAAAGCTGGCTGCTACAGACGGCACGCAACAACTTTTGCGATCGGATTTACGCGCCAAGTATGAATACGCTTTGCTCCGTCGCCTCGCTGAGGAAGATTCTTTGCCTCAAACGAGGTCAAAACAGTCATTATCCGACACAGAACGCTTTGACAAGGCTCAATGGATCGTTGGCTGTCATTCGTATGGTGTGATTGCTTGGATTTGTATCTTTCAAGACAGCAAATTGCTAACTTGAATTTGATGCAGCTATCAGTGACAATAAGGAATACGTCGCTAAGCTTGCGATCAACTCGCACTTGTCGGAAGAAATTTCTCTTGATCAAATCTTTTGAAACAAACGTGGGTATGGTACATGCGATTACCGTTTGTTAGTGGCTTTGAGCACCATCTTCCGACACAAGTGCTAAATGAACTAAATTTCTAAACTATTTGTCTGTTGTTATCGTCTAATTTATTGCCTTAGGAGACGACAAGGAACCATTAGAAATTGAAGACTATGGTGAAAGCACACGCGAGCTACCATCGGATCTGTTTGACCGCAGTCCAGCGCGCGTGCTTGTGCTGCGGAACGTGCCCAGCGCCATCTCCGACTCACCGGGACAGTGCGAAAACGCAAACCCCGTGTTGTGTCGTACGAGTCGCGGTGAATCCGTAACCACGGCAGCGTCTTCTCCTTTAGCCAGACGGTTCCACTCCCGCATCAAGTGCGACGGCTCCGGGTAGAACAAGACCCGTCCGGCTTTCGCAATATAGTTTGGTAAGACAGCAACGATAACGGAGAACAGGAGGCCAAGCCAAAACCACGATTCATCAATAAGCTGGCTAAACGCACCAAAGCCTACTTCCGTGTCATAAAAATTTGTGCCTGTCCATCCAAATACAGCGCAGAAAAATGCGGTAAAAAGAAAGTAAAATACTAGCGTCCCCAAAGTCGAAATCGCATTTGCACGAGTCCAATTACTCGTCATGAGTGACACTTGCACCGTTGAAGCTGTAATCAGATATGTGTAGGACGCGACACCATCGGCCCAAAGGCCCAAGTCGCGCTTGTCAAACCGAAGGTTCGACGACGCACTCGAAAAGTACCAGGCGACTGACCCATTCGTAAAGAACGGAACTGCGTACACGACATAAGCGTGCCACGCCCCTAGTGCACACCACGCGAAAAAAGATAGCCAATTAAATGACCGGTTCTTCAAACCGTTCACGTACAATGTAGGGTACTGCATAAGCACCGCAGGAGACACGTCTTGGTTGTACATAGCAATAAACACGATTGGTACTGTCGTGAACAGCGCATTGTAAAGTGTAAAAAAAATGCTGAAATACATAAGTAAGCCACTATACATTGTCTGCATTGCCAAGAAAAAGTTGGACATCGACAGTGCCACATTCTTCATAAACGAGAACAATATAAGCTTGGAGATCCTCTTGTAGCTGTAATTGCCATGCACCAAGAGTAGACGTTTGAGGTACTGAAATTCTGCAATGGAATAGTCACTCGAGAGAACAGCTTGACGACCCTCTTTGCCACTAATACCGACACCAACATTTGCAGCCTGGATCATTGGTACATCATTGGCACCATCACCGATAGCAAGCGTAATGTTGCCCGGGGAGAACATAAGCGTAGGTTCAGTTACCAACTTTACTACGGAAGCCTTTTGAGATGGTGAGCATCGACAGCAAATCACAGATTTGCATTGCGTAGCCACCGCCAGAAAAAGGTACTTAATGTCATCATCCAGCACAAGAGCAAGAGTTTTACCATCAATTACCATGGCAAATTCGAGCTCCTCGTCAATAAAATCTCCACTACTCAAACTGTCAGTGTTACCAGTTATCATGTCTTTTTTAGGCTCAAAGTCGTGGTCACACAAATTGTAATTAGACGTATTTTCAACGGAATTATCACGGGTGTACTGAGCCGGATACACCTCATCGTAATTTGCAGAACCAGCTGCCGGTACCGCTTCAGCACCAGCGTGATCGCGACGAGGATGTCGTCTCCGCTTCTTTCGAGCCTCAGCTTCTTCGTTTCGTCCCACCAAAGCTAGTTTCACAAGATTCCACACGTACAAGATAGCTCGCTTCAGTGCTTCCCACAGCACACTTGTCGCCGATGACGTTTCATCAGAACCCCACTTGTCCTCGACAAGATCAACGTACAGCTCCTCCAATCGAGTGCGTAAGGAGCTCTTGTCTCGCTGCCCTAACACGATCACATCCATGTTATCATCAATCACATGCGACGACATGCCGATGCTGAGTGCCGTTTCCTTCTTGTCACCAGTCAATACCCAGAATTTGATTCCAGCCTTGCGTAATGCACAAATTGATTCTTCCACGCCATGCTGTAACCTATCTTCAATGGCCGTCGCGCCTAACAGCGTGAGTTCCACCTCGATGAGTGCTGAAACCTTGGCAATCTTAACAGCACGCCCCTCCATTGAATATTCTGCCTGACGGTACAATTGGTTCCATTGGTCATATTCCTCTTGAGTAAGACGGCGCACGGCAGTAGTCAAAGTTCGGAGACCCTCTGAAGCATACTCTTGAAGATGACCACGGGTGACGTGCGCTACTCCCTGAGGCTGCGACTTGGACAGAAGGTCAAGTATAATGTCATCTGCGCCCTTACAGTACAGGACAATACTGCCATCCGGAAATCGCACAATAACCGACATCCGCTTCCTATCGCTGTTAAATTCCAGGACATTTAGAATCTCAAACGACATGGGTCTGCCCTGAATAAGCGTATTGCAAATAGGGCCGTCACGCGATTCAAGTATGTAGCCAAGGTCTGCGGCAGCCAGCACCAGTGCCTCTTCGTCAGGAGAAGACGCGTTATATTTTATCCTTGGCATTTGAGTCGAACAACTACTCGACGTGGGCGACACAGGATTGCTCATTTCAGGAATCACGGTATTGCAAATTGTGAGCAGTAACAGAAAATCGTGAATTTCTCTCTTTGTCATATGATTCGAATTTAGTCGCGCCAGCAGCCGACCATCGTTAAACCGTGTGCCCGGTCTTACTTGCTTTGCAGAATCCACGTCAACGTCATTGTAACGAAGACCCGCTATTGTGCATTTTGAAAAGATCATTTCGTTGCACGTCAGTGTCCCCGTTTTGTCAGAAAATATATACTGAATCTGCCCAAGATCTTCGTTGATATTACTATTACGAACCTGTGCGGGTGTATCGGTTTTTATGTCGTACATTTCTAAATCATTTTCAATGTAACGCGCATGAACAAAGCGCACACCTTCCATAGTAACGTACATCGAGAGTGGAATCAAGTTGTTGAACAAAATCAAATAGCTCAAAAAAATATAGCCATTTGTGTCGTCATTGATGTACCAAGGCGTCTGCTCATCAGCCCGATCCAAATTCCAATTGTTGTTCCCAAGCGTGCAGGCAATCGAAATTCCAAACAGCTGCATCAATACTAGCACAAACATCGTATCCAATGTTTTTTCTACAAAGCTCCGCTTTAGCGGCACTGCCACCGAGTTCATATGCACCTTCGTTTCCTTGCCTGTGTAAATGACAAGTCCCAGCGTCCACTCAGCATTACGGCTTTCACTGCCACGTAGAATCAAATTGTCCATCGTCAAGCTAGATTTCGCGTCTTCACTATTGACGTTACCCACAGCATTGTCCATAATTCTGTTAAGCTTAATCACACCATCAAAGTAGAACAAATCCTTATTCGGCACGTCGCATTCCACTTCAAGTGTATAAATATCCAAAATGTCTTTAGCTGTCGAAAATTGTTTCGTGCAGCTCGCCACCTGCCGGATTTTCAGGTTAGTTTCGCCATCCAAATTTGCAGTCTCCACGTAGCACCTTCCATCTGGTCGACTTGTCGCCAACAAAATGCAGTCTGCTGGAACCTGATCGCCATCCTTCAGTAGCAAAACATCCCCCACCTCGATGTCTTGCCACATACTATCAATGTGCACGACATCATCTAGTTCATCACGACGCACAATGTGCGCGGGTCTCGAATTCACTTGTGCATCTCCTTTTTGTCGCCGACAATCTTCGCTTACATCTTTTAGCGCAGACGTTGCAAACACAATCAGCAGTGGCGTGAGACTTGCCACCGGACTCACAGGCGAGAAGTCAAAGAAGCACAGTGCTACGATAATCGTCGTATATAAATTTGCCAGTCGACTGAATTGCATCTTGAGAAAGACAAAGAGGAAATTGTAGTACGTATACTTGCTCGTAATGATAAGGTTGGAGCAAAACACGGGTGCATTTTCTTGAGCTTCGGCTTCCTGTTGCCGCTGTTTTTGCGACTTCAAAACTTTGGGGAGTGAAGCCGAGACACTAGATTGGGAACGTCGCTGTTTGCTACTTACGATGCCTGGAGCCACGTTAAATTTACGGCGTGCAGACGGTTTTTCGGCCTCAACCATCTCGGCAGACGGATCAACAGACAACGTCTGGTGCAGTGATTGTGCTCGCTGTGGGGACGGCATCATAGTAGCTAAAGCTGCACGGTCGCATTCTCTTTGATTTTGTACTGCCTTGACAATACGGCGAAGTTTCCAGCCGTACATGAAGCCCATAATATTGAGCATTGTAAGCAAAATGGAAAAAAATCCTTGCATGAGTACTGATGTACCACTGCTGACACTGTTGAGACTGCCATTATATCCCTTGTAGTACCAGAGGACGTCTACCAACAGCGTGAGCTGCATGCCAATCTTGTAGCTGAGTAAAAATTTGGGTACAAGAAACT
The DNA here is from genome assembly GCA_003676415.1 of Plasmopara muralis. NCBI lineage: Eukaryota > Oomycota > Peronosporomycetes > Peronosporales > Peronosporaceae > Plasmopara > Plasmopara muralis. Next base: position 209,984 of record RCHQ01000036.1, on the reverse strand, counting down.
TCGTACCGTGCCAACCCAGCACAAGCGTTATGTACAGAATTAAGACCGGCACTGTGGCCTCAAAACTAAGACCTAGAATGATGGGAAAGATACGCAACGAATTAATGACCGTTTGGGATACAATAGTAAACTTCAGTCGACGTCGTGTCTGGTATATGGTCATGCCCTTCAGAAAACAGAAAACCTGCTCAAAAAGGTTCCAGAGCTTTGCCTCAGCATCAGGTTCTGAGTCCGATGCCACCGAGTCCGCCATGCTGTCGGCACGGTATCGAAGTGAGATGATATTGCGTTGTTCCTCTTCGGTACCCGCACCCGTAAACGTACTGACGCGGCGAAAAAGTTTGGGAGGCGCGGAGGGCACGGGCGTCGTACTCTCGGCCGTAGCTGTGATAGCAGCAGCAGCAGTTTGTGCACTCATATCCAATGTGTAATCCGTTGCGCTGTCGGAAGGTGAAGGCGCCGCGAACTCCACGCGCATCGGTCTTTTGGGCAGGTGTCGATTGCTATTTTAAGCTGAGTAGTAAACTGTATTCAGTAGCTGAAGTAACGACAAAAAGGACTCATGAAGTAACAATGACAACCGATTGTGTAATCAGACAGGGATTTGTTTTTTTTCTTATAATAGTCAACGACTTTAGCCTTGCGTATACCAGTGTGTATACTGGTATTGACGTAGACTGCCAACGTATGCTAGGATTATAAACAACACTCGTCATGACTAGCACTCACTGCATGAGTTTTGATTGCGTAACCATTGTGGATTCTAATGCCGTCAACAGCAACGTGCAATGCGTCGACGTCACCAACTTGGCGACTGCGAGCAAACGTTTGCAATGTCTAATACTTCGCTTGCTGGTCTTATTGATTTTAGGAAACGGCGGATTGCAACTTTTAAGTACGTGCAGATATACCGTTATTATTATAAGCGCAACGTTATGTCACAAAAACGGACAAATGACCTTTTTAAGCTACAAGTACTACTTCAATATTTAATAATGAAGTGGTAGAGAATGCACTAATGCCGTTTCTTCTTCAGCTCGCTCTATTAGATGGCTAAACCGATCCCTCCTTTGTTAATGTCGTGTCTTTGCAATTATGTGGTTAAAAGCTTGTCAGTTTTTCAGTGTCGGTCCCAATTTAGAGCTTCATGACGTCTGCCCGTCTTGTTCGTTAAACTATGCACACGTCTGGAATTTTCATTTTTGCTGTCTTTTTTTTTAGATACAGCATTCCTGATATTAATGCGCATTGATCCATTTAGTCTCGTTGTGCTCGTTAAGCAGTATAAAGCACATTCGTGTAAAACGTACTATCAGCCTACACTGCACGAGGTGATGAAGAGCTATTTATACGAAAAGTGACTCTGAGCGACGAAAAGTCGTGCGACTGATTAAAAGTAAGCACCTTCTGACCCAATTAGCACTTTTTAATCCACCATTCATTCATCACGTGGCCTAGTCTGACGCATGTCATGACGCAATTTTAGTAACAGAAATTCTTTTACATGGAGGAAAAAATAACATATTTACAACTACATCTATGTATAGTTTAATATAATATAATAGATCGTTTTATATTTTTACTACGCGCATCTTATGCTTTATCGTTGTATGTGGGTAATTTGGTTCTTTAGCAACACGTTCTAAGTTTGAACATCTAAAAGGTAACTTTCTTCTTCGCAGTTACCGCACTTACGTGAAGTCATTGGCATCAAAAGCTTGGTATCTTATAATTTAAGAGCTTTGTCCAAAATGTTGGCGTAAATCGGGTATCTTGTTGCAAAATACAATCGGCTTGAGTGGATCGTGATGTCAAAAGACAGCGCCAGCGCAGTACCAGCCGAAACGATTAAGTTTGCGAATATAATGAGATGGGCCATTTTGATCGATCAACAAACACGAAATTCCCGAGCACGTAGGGGGTCGGCAGACAGATAATATCGATACTGAGCACCACCTCTGTCGTCAGGGGGAGAGGTCGCAAGGACGATGAGTGTGACGAATTTTCACGCACAAAAATGAACCCTCTCATAACAACGATCTACATTCGTACACATTTCTCGCTGTCACTCATCCGCCACTTCATTATGCGTATAGCCCAGGTCGGGGCTTGAAAAGAACATGCTCTGTGCAGACTTTTAGTGCAATTTATGGCACAGGTACCATAGCGTGCTCGCCTTCGTTTTAATGGATTGCAGCACACGAATCCTCTTTTTAAGTGAGGCAAGTAAAAATCGCGCTGTCACCAGAGTCACTTGCGGTCAATACTGGCAAGTCATTGTATTTGTGAATGCCTTGCGCGTAAAATTAGTGTCGTTTATAGTGACGGTACGCAGAGCATTGACCTTACCAGTGCTTCCTATCCGTCGAGCTAGCAGCGATGAACTTGTTTAAGCATATTTTTGTCCAGCGTTTCCAATTTGAAACTGTTCATGCAACTTTTGCTGACCCGATACATTGCTGAAGTTTTGCCATGCTGGAGCAGTACGCCTGATGGCATACAAAGTAAGTGACGATCCAAGTATTGGTTCGGATCGTAATTCAGGCGATATCGTGTTTTTTCTCAGCTTGTAATGTACAACGATATGAACTTGGAGTAGAGTGAAAGCCACCAAGCTATGCAAAGACTTTTCGTCACGGTATGTGATCGGTATAGATGGCGAACGTCGGCTTGTCAAGAAGACACTTAAGATATAGTCAGAAAATAGCGCACGGTGAGGAGCTACAATTATTTTATCTCGACAGACTTCATCTGTCGTGAGTGGTAGCTCACGGTGATGTTCGTCATCGAGCTGCATTAAGGCGCAGCCGAATGGAAAGTTGCTTCTATGGCAGACGACATACAAAGACTTCGAGTCATTCGGAATCGACAAGGTTGGCGTCTATGCCAAACTTTTTCTAGCTTCAAATGCCGTTTTGTGCTCATCACATCACGACTACGTGGCATCCTTTTTCGGCTGGAAAATGTCTCAATCGATCCAGCATGTACTTGTGCAGATAATTTGGCAGCTCAAGCCATAATTGCAAATTATTCAAGCTTTGGGAGTCAGTTATGCACTAGTAAAACATCTTCTCCGGATTAGCACGTACGCTGTCTTTGCTCAGGCATTGAAATCTCCAGTGAGCAAAAGAAGTACTTCTTATGGTACCTAAAGCTCACACGACTGTCGCGTATAGCCTTAAGGATCTATCCGAGTAGTCCCAAGGGCATTTCTATTGCATTGAGATCGATTTTGAGCGGGTCAGCACAATTATGATGTCAAAGTTATTGAACAAGAAGCCGCATAGGAAGTGCAGCACATGCGTTATCATTTGATTAAGCGTGAAACGTGCGTTCTCAAGCTTCGCAGCATCACGACCCACTTTTAAAGCTTTCCGCTAGGAGTACTAATTGCCGTTAGCGGAGTATCACTAGTATCTGGAGGACGTCATCTGTCAAGTTGATGTTGTTAAAGACTGTTCTGTTAGCCAAAAGATAAAAATCATGTCTTTTTGAGGACTCGGATACAGCTCTGAGATGGTAGCGACGTTTAGCCTATTCAAAGTGTGACCGGTCCGTGGCATTTTTTTTCCAAAACTTGTTTGGCTATAGTGCCGAGAGATGCTCTCAATCACATGACAAATCCACAATGTGATTGCACAAACCTAGTGTGAGAACTGGCTCATTCGCTTACGTGGATGGCATGTAGCCTTTTGATGCAGAAACGGTATTGTATAGTGAAAATTTAATAAGTAAAAGCATGATGCTTCAGTGCCTTGACGAATCTACGCATGCACTGCGTAACACGTCTCCATCGTTGCGATTCACTCGCTCTATTAGATAATAAGTCGGTAATCAGTCCGCTGTGGAAATGTTTAATCGATAGAATAGGCCAACAGTAAGTTCAGCGCCGTCAAAACACTCTTTACAACGTGCCAACTCAGATCCGAGACAATTGCTTTTGAAAGTACTTGCTGTCTTTTTAACGGCAGTCAAGATATACTTCTATTTAAACAATATCGATCGAGTCTAGTACAGCCGCTAAGTAAGCCATTCTATTAATCGGTCAGCAAAGACCACAACGTCAACGTTGCATGCCGAATATACATCCATAATAATCGAGTCAATGGTATGACCGCATTTGGCGATAGTGTCACCCACTGGTACATTCTTCATGCGCGCATTTATGTGGCCCACTTATACGACTTAAGTCATGGAAAGTAGGCGCTCAACAAGCCCTTCATTCTTTATCGACCGAAATGACAATCACACAGCGAACCGCGAACCGTATATATGATACGATCTACTAAACATGATAGAACATCTTGATCAATGCTGTAATGCTACTTTCCAGATTCCATCGATAGCCGATGTAGCCTCGTGCTTAACCGCTTCGATATTTTAAATCTTTATGCTCACCCCTCTAACGCTTTTGACACAGCTACGAATTTGTCCTATCGTACGGATCATATGCGTCTTAGATGAGGTTATAGATCAGCTTAGTATGGGCGACGCGATAGCACATCAGCCAAAGAATTCTACTGTTTCGACTTGTGCCACCTCGAGTTCATACTTCACAGCGCAGGAGAGCCTCCTCGCCATCCACTACAAGAGGTAAGACGATTGTGTTATAGTATGTAGTGGCGCGCGATACCAATAGATTACGAATGGCTTGGAACCTTGCAGGTGAAATTTGAACATGTCAGGTGAAAATATCATTGTAAGTAGCTTCCTGTTATGAACAATATCGTTCTTTTGTGCAGGCTCAGGCCGCCAAGTTTTGAGGGCGATCAGCCAATTTCTTCTTCTTAGCTTGCTTGCAACAGTGCGCTGCTTATGGCAAAAACAAAGCGTCACAGATGCTCCCTCTAGATCCGGCAAGGCCAGGGTAAGTGATTTAATCGACTTAATTTAACGTTGTCGAGCATCTTTGAATCTTAACCCAGTTTGTATCTCTCTTAGAAGATTGAGCAAAAAATACTTATGTATAATTTGACAATACTTCTGTTAGCGATTGGCAAGACCAAACACCTACTTACGTTCATCGGATTCAATGAAGCCGACAGTCCCACAATTGTCTTACGGGATCTGTTTGAATGTCATGCTATCCAAAAATCATTTTAAAAGAGTCTTTGTGCACTGGAGAGGCAGCTATTCGTGCTCGCATACACTCTAGCATTACCTGATAAAGGTGGACGTCAATAAACTAGGTGCGTGACACGGCAGTAATTTTTTCCAAGAGAGCGGCTTGACTGCTTCGAAGCTGAGCGCAGTCGCCATAAGATTTAGACGCTGAATTCAGAAAAGGGTGCGTTACACAGCCATGAAGAGATGTACAATCTATAGCACACTTGGCTTAGTCGACGAATCTTATCATCTCTACTTGCAAGGGAGTGACATACCATCGACCGCAGCCGGCACTCTGAGCGGTGTGCTCTATTTATCATACCAACGGGCTTCAAACTCACCCGAATTAATAATTGTTGGTGCAATCTCAGACCTCAAAGAGCGTTTAAACAGATATATTTCGACCGCTATTTTATCTTTAATCGACTTATGCACGGAAAGACGAATGTGGTTGACCATATTGTTCACGTAGCGCCAAAAATGAGTCTAGCAAGACCGCATCTAAATACTCTTGATATCGTACTGATCCAACATTTTTAGAACCGAATTCCTACTCGTGCTCTAAGTGCAAAAACAGTTTTTAACAAGATCGCTTCATCTAATTTTGACGCGAAGCCGCTTTCTTATCAAAGCTGTAGGAAAAGTTACTCGGCTGTGCTGTAGGCTTTTCACGCCCCTTCATGCTCTGCCGTGGACATTTTTGTCAAGCAGATCAAGCAGAGAGCCCACTGACGGAACAGACTTGCCACGCCTCAGGTCATACCAATTTCCCCCTTTGTACGAGTATATAGCCGAGCAATATTGTCTGTTACCGACATGTCTACCTTGGACCAGTTTAGTGCGCTCTGTACTAATGAAAAAGGCGCCACGTGTCAATGTCTTTTCCTTAATTGGATGTCAAACATAAAGAGGCTCGTCGTGTCATTTCGCCTCGATACAATTGTGAGCTGACGCACCGACGTCGAAATTGACGACCTGCGATTCTTCTCAGCAAAAATATGTACCGCTCACCATATATTAAAAGGGCAGCGCCCGGAAGTCTCGACTCCTGTCCAACTTTATTACGCTGAGCATAAAGTCAGCACTGTTCACGACGAGCGTTGCTAAGTGGATCAGGTGTTGACCTACAGCCAAATATCGTGCATTATATATAGCGAGTGCTGTGTATTACTAGCACCGCTAATTAGTTTACGTGCCACTTCACGCTCGATGGCATGGTCTCGGCCATAGTGTCTTGGCTTAATGCTAATACGACATCAGCGGCATGCAGCAATTTGCTGTTTTTTGCATAAAGTGCTCGGTCTGCGTACACCTCCAAGATCATAACGCTTTCCATCGACATCATCTGTGTCCTCATTGCCCAACATGTTGTCTGACACGGTCCACTGTCAGCGCCAATAGTGCCCCTGCTTCCTAGCATAGGTGAGCTCAAAGTTCACCAAAATCTCGCTAGAGAAAAAAACCAATGTCTTTGATCTCCAATCGGCCTAAGTTTCGTGGCGCTCTAGCCAAGTCATACCCAAGAGGACCAAGACCAAATAGCGTTTTGAAGCTATCAGAGTCGAAAAGCTCTATTTTTAGATTTAGTGAGCTTCAGGTACAGTGGCTCAATCCACAGTGACAATATCACATTGGTGTGCTAGTAGAGCTATAGCATATAGCTGGCTTTGTCGACAGCTAGGCGTCAAACATAAGTGCCCGACGACCAAACATAAACAAATTATGATCATAACATCTACGGCTGCTTCAACAGCTAAACAGCCAGATTTGTAAGCACGATTCGTGTTATAGAGCCCGGACCAAGCCATACCAACATCCATTCCCCTTTTCAAGGCTCTACAAAGCTTATACTTTTCTCAATAAGACGCCCCGCACACAAGTATTGTTGCCGTTCTCTCTCAACATACCATCGTCGTGAGATTTCAGCTTCTTGAACCTTGGCGCGCTTGGCGTAGGAGACATCCAATCGTAAAAGGCTAAGACTACCACTGATGGCGCATCAGAGGATGGCCATATGCAAGCCAGTAAGAAATTACCCCCCTTTTACGAGAGCCGAACCGTAACTTTGTACGGGTTAAGTTTCCCCACTTATGCCGACTGAATGACGGACCCGACATTCAGTGCCAATCTTACAGTGCTTTTAAAAAACACGGAGCACCTCCGTCTGGCTGCGTCCACGCCAGTCCGCGTATCAAGACGGTATCTGCATTCTTATCTGAAAAGAATCACTGGAATTACCAGCTAGGAAAGTCCCCGATTTGCTGACTAAGTCCTTTAAATTCTTTAAAACCAAGCCAGTTGCAAGGAAGTAGGATTTCACAGTAGGATAGGGATTATTTTCGCGTAAGCTGATGCTTTAACTCACCTAGGTGGAAAGAAAGCGCAGTATTTTATATAAGTGTCCCTGTCCACTGGGATTCGACATTACCAGAGTCATTCATTGATCCTCTGTCTGCAACAAACTAGACATCATGGTCAAATTACCACGCTGACCAAAAGAAAGACTATCTCCTTGTTTTCCTGCGTAGGCTTCACACTCACGTTGGTGCTGGTTTGAGCGAAGCATCTGTCTTCACGTCGACGCCAACGACTCCACTTTTTTTTTTAGCTAAGATGCTTCAGCGGTAGCTGGCGGACGCCTTAAGACGCGTGCTGATTGTGTCAGGTGTTGTGCAGCTAGATGCTGCATACCCTTGGAATGCCAGCTTATGCAGCTCGTCTCGCAAGAAGTAAACATGTTACTCCATTGTCACAGAGGATCTGTTTAGATGACTCAAGCTTAAGCTTTAAGTGCTACCCAGGTGCAGCAGGGCTACCGTAGCTTTTTGCTTTGAGACAACGGGACTCCTCGTCTCTGACCTGTGATGTACCCTTAGGACTAACATGAGCCACACACCGCTATTTGCCCAACTTCAAGCTTTAGTTTTAGCCTTAGATGCAAGACTTAATATAGTTCTCAAATACGTGGAGTAAATATTTTATTGTTATGATCAGCGTAGTAGTTTCTACTAGTATGCATTAGGCTTTATTTTATCGGTATACTATCCGCACAATCCTATTTATCTCAAAAGTACAACTGCCTTTTTGATGTGGGAGTGTGTACAATGATCAAAGCAGTCAATTTTTTTGTATGAGTATGTGTACTAAGGATTTAGCAAGGCCATGGTAATATCATCGAAGCTTTTTGCGGTAAGGGAAACAGCGCCAGACTTGATTCAGGCAGCATGAATGCCTTTTGGCTTCAGGTCTAGTGGAAGCGTGTGTGCGACTTTCGATTACTCGGGGCAGAGCAAAAAATGCCAAAACTTTACACCTTAAAGAAGAGCTTATCTTCTTGCTCCATGATGCTGATGAGATAGATCAATCTCTTGATCCTTAAACCGCGTAATGCTGCACTACATTTTTGAAGTGTGCGTCAACGACAATTTCGACAATTAAGATACCAAGAATTTAACTGTCCCGATCGGTTCCGGGATTACCTTTTGAATAATTTCGCATCCGTCGCAAATGGAACGCTAAGACCATGACGTGTTTCCAAACTCTATGAAAAAAGACTGATTATTTTCTAAGCAAAGTGCGCCCTCCGAAGGAGCTAAAATTGAAGTGGGCAATTTGTAAGTCAGTCAAACTCTGCTCTTTATCGACAAATATGACTTGAAACTCTGCACTTTCTCGCCAAGTTATTACAGAGATACGCTCGGCATGAGAGATAATGAATTTGATTGCTTCTAGCAAAGAGATACTTTTGTTACTTGTATGTCATACAGCGTATTCTACGTTCAAGAACGCACTGGCGTACATTTAACTTGCCTGAATTATCCGCACTAAAGGAGCTCATTATTAAAATCACCTTCATTGTTTGAGGCGCTCCGACAAGCTCCGAGACAAACTGAGCAAATATTTACATGACTTATAAAGAAAGTTCTCTTGCTGTCAGACGGTTCTCGGTAGAAACCTCCCGTAATTGTGTGAAGACCATCAAAAACTAATGGTTCCTATCTGAAGTGGACAAGTAGTTGCCGCCAATGAGAGCATGCGTTCGCGATCTACCGACAACAAAAGTACCGCAGAAGAGCTGTCTGCCTTTTCTGTGATTTTATCCAACGGAAAAAGAGACGTCCAAAAATTGTGTATCAAGAATCCTTACACCGAAGATGATGTTAACGCTTGAAAGATCCCAAAATCTTAATTTCAAAGGACCAAATTCTACCACTAAATTATGTACGCGAGAGCCGCCAATTTTAGATTCGTGACGAATGAGCTCTTTGCCATGCGGACCGAATCGACGACAATCAGGACGCAACGTCGCACTGATAATGCTTTGCAGCGAAAAATGCGCGGGCAATATCATATATACCCATTCAACGACGGGGTTGATAAATACAGCTTCTTCAAGTCGGAACCTTCAAATACATAATCAACCTTAACAAACACCGCCACACAAGCCAAGATCAAGAAAGGTGCTCACATTACGATAGCATATTCGACCTCTATGTAGCAAGTCTTTGAGTGGTTTCTACCAAAAAGGGTCGAGATTTATAACAAGTGCTCATTCGTGATGGCAATCATCGAAAGTTTCAATCACGTCTTCGCCGTAAACAGTTGTCGGTAAATCTAGCTGTTGTTATGACAGACTAAAGGCGCAAGGACAGATGGTGCTAAATCGGGGTCTCTATGTCATACCTCACTGCCTCTTTTATGAACATCATTAAGTGGCACTAATCAAGGTAACTTTGGACTCAAGACATGAGACATTGATCGAGATTCAATGAAGCGCACCAAAAACACTAGACAAATGGCGCTGCGCCTAGCAGCAGCTAAACGGCTCGAGCTGCACAGCTATACTAGAAAAAGAGCTAATTTAACATTCCAAGGGTTCTCACGTTGTCATAATCTTAGCCTTTTCTTAGTACGGCATACCATCACATTCATGAGTATAGGCTTGATTCTAAAGATCCTGACTTTATATGTTAAATGGGCGCGGCTCACGGACATTTGTAATTTACAGCTTAGTCTAAGCTCAGTTTTGACTGTGAACACGCATGCGTTACAATTCATATTATAGTCTTCAGTCATATGACATTAGGCAAAAACAGTAAGTCGGCACTTTCTAAGAAATCATTAATTAGCAGCGACGCAATTACGAAATATCCAACCAATGTAAGAAACGACACGCATGACGACGAAGACCTTCATCGCGAATCATCACGGATCGCTTTTTACAGACGTGCAGTGCACCTCTTCAAACAACCCCCCCACCTATTCGAGACGAACCATCACTATGATGTACTCAAGGCAAGTATGCCTGATCAAGCTATGCGTGTTCTTGCAAAAATGAGCTTTTAGTCTATATTTTTGTCTGTAGGAACTTTCTTTATTGCGATTAAAGCATGTATGGGCTTAAGTCGATCATGCAAGGCAATCGTATCCGTGCGATCGATCTATCGCGTATCGGACAGAGAGAATAAATGCTTGATACCCGTCATGATTGTGTCGCAAAATCTTTTGGCCGGCTTGAAATCCTCGGATTTGCTAATACAGTACAAATATCACGTCGTAAATTTTTGAATATATACAAATTTAAGCTGTCGCGTGTTTATATATCGGTGGAAAATGTTTAATCTTAAAAAAATTGGTTGGTACTTCTGTGTATTAATTCTGACGTGCTATGTTTGCTGATACTAGGCTTACTGTACAGGCCCTTTAGTTTATCTTTGCCAATCAGCGATTGCCATTGTGTCCGCAATCATAATTACTAGCCATAAAAAAATAATGTGATGTGAACCACGAGCATTTAGTGGGGAACTAAAGTCAAATTACTGGAAAATACAATAATCATCGGTTTTGACTTTTTTGTGACCTGTGTGCAAACAAACCACCTGTCGACTCTTCTGCAAAGCATTCTTGACGTCACATGCTCTTATTTTCAAGTCATTTGATATGCTCATTGAAAACCTGCATTTTTGTGTGAACCCACATCCACCGATGGAGCCATACCATAATCTAGCTGTTGTATCTTCCCTTGGACAAACGTGCGTGGCTTGTAATACATTTGAGCCTTCTCCCTTTCGTCACTGCATGATTGCCTCCCGTCCCGCCTCGGTCTCTGCTTCTTGCCCTGCTTTAGTTACTTCTGTGACTGCCTGTACTGCCATGTCTGAAGAGCACGTGCACGACCCTAGAGGGCTGTGCCGCTACCCAAGCAAAAAGTGCTTAAATCAACGTGTACTTAAACGCAATGGTGAGCGTCACAACCTATGCGAGTTTCACCGCTTAAAGGCCAATAAGAACCAACGCCGCCTCGAGCTTAAACGCAAGGCTCGTGCGCAGGCGTTTGCTGGTGCGGAGACTCCCAACAAGAGCTTCCCTGTGCACAGGAAGCAGCGACAACGCACGCGCCGGGCTCCTCTCAGTACACACTTAGCCATGAAGGAGGAAGCCCGTGCTAAGGCCGAGGAGAGGAATGCGGCCGTGTCAGGCCTTACTGATAATTTCCTACATGATTTAGTCCTATTAGACGGCATGTACGACCGAATCGACTTAAAAATGAAGAAAGAGCAGTCAGACGTTTCGATAATGCCAATCAGGTTAAATCCTGCTGCAAAAAATGCACAAGAGGAGAAGCTACTGTGTCTCCCCGACGCAGAGGACAATCAGGTGCTAGATCGCATCTTAGAAGACGAACAGGCCGAAGCTGCTGCGATGTGTAGGGGCGAGCATACGGCTCGACGAGTGGATGCGATGGTATTATTGCCTGAGGTTGAAACGTCCCCTCTGGACGTAAGCGAGAGCTGGGATACCTTGAATTTCAGTTACCACTGGCTAACGCCTTCGCCAGCTGATCTGTCGGCCAAAGGCTCTGATGCCCATGTGTCTTAAAGGATGAAAATGTACTTGTCGCGGACATGTGAGCACGTTATCGCCATCTTTAATTAATTATGAACCAAGCTCACGCTGTCGAGAATTCGCACCTTTATTGAGAAGCGCATACTATATCTGTATCCTAAAAATACTGCATCGGCAGACGTAGCGCAGCAGCGACAGCGTATTTCCCCTCAAGTTATTAGAATTCTACCCGCTTTCAGACCATGCCGAATGTTCGGCGGGTAACGGGCTTTGCGCTTAACATGTCAGGCTTGGTCATCGGTTGCGTGTTGGTTATTTTAGTCGTTTTAGGTTTCCTCCGGCAGCACTTACAGAAGCGCAAGCGGCGAACTCGTAAGTGTCGGGCCCATTAAGTACTAGTTTTTTTTGTGACTAACGAGCTCAATTTGCTAGAATATCATCCTTCTCTCCAACTCCAACAGTCAAGCAAAGGCGTACTTGAACACATCGGTAAACGCAAAGAGGACCTAATACGTTATATCGGCAATCTCAAGGAGCAGCTCGCAGCTCGAGAAGACCAGTTACGTTATCATGACGAACTCGAGGAAATCATGACTTCACGCGTTGATACTGATCGCCGTGACAAGGAGGTGCACTTGTTTTGTTAAGCTTTTAACCACATATTGAAACCCGTTATGGTGTGCAGGAATGGGCATCCTTAATGAAAGCAGGCAAGAAAATGTACGGAGACAGTTGGGATTTAGTCAATGAAGACGAGTGCTCTCTTAGGTGACAAATGTTTGTGCTTATTCCAGTACAATTTAGACACTTACGTGCTAACAAATTGTTGACTAGAGAGCTAATGGAGTTGCACAAGGAAGAGCTACTCGAGTACAAGCGCTCGCTCCAAAATCAGCCAAAATCAAGTCGTCAACATATTAGAGGCACAAAGCAAAGCCCAGTACGATTTCCGTCTGAATCTAGTATTTCGTTGCTTCCCGACGCAATAGTGACAAAGAAGTCCACACCCACGCAGTGGCGATCTACACGAGCAAGAGCGGGGTCAGTATCATCACTAGTCTCGGCACAATTTGAAGTCTTGAAAGATAGAACTACTGCACGCCCACCTGCACAGACGGGACCAGTTCCAGCACTAGACTTAAGCTGGATAACGAGTAAAGCTACTGTTGATTTGCACGCCATCGATGCTCTGGTTGAGCCAGTTAAAACGAAAGAGCGAAATAAGTTTGAGGCAAAATTTCAGAGGCAGACGCGACTTGCAGCGATGCTCCGAAAGGAGTAAATGTTTACTTTCAAAATGCTGCGGATTTACAACTATGATACGTGTCCTAACTATAGTCAAAATGTAATATTCACAGCGTGCTGATTTCGGCACACATACGCCTAATGTTTATGTTTCAATTGAATTCAGGTCAGCAAAGCCAAGGCCATCTACTGTTAGCTAAAGCAGCTTATCATTGCTCACACATCATTTTAGTCTTCTTACTCGCCGGTCGTCGAGACTTTTTGGAGGACCTTGGAGTCGCTATTGGCTCGCGACTGCCCTCCGGCACCTTTTCCAAGACAAACGTTTCTAAATCACGAAAAGTCTTGCTGTCTATGTTATCAACGATAATGTCCAGTTCGTCTGGTGAGCTCTTGTCCAGAGCCTTAGGACACTGCTCCTCGAGTAAAGTCACAATCGCGCCTAGGTCTTTGGGGTCAACCTTATAGATGTTTTGACTAAAGTAGATCTTCTCTTCAAGACTCGGCGCTCTGTCCCAGCAACATAATAGTAAGACCTTTCTGTGAACAACTCCATCTCAGCAAGACACCGTACGGGATGCTCTTGTCCGCCTTAGGCACCGACCCCACATCCAGTTTCATAGCTTTGACGCGGTCCTCAAACTTTTTAGCAAGCTCGTCAGCCAGCAAATACAGATCAGAGCCATCCTGATTGTAGAGCTTGCAATTGGTCCAGACCATACGCATATCGTGAGCGAACTCAGCTGGCTTCTTGTACTCGTTCTTGCCGAGTTTGCTACGAATGGTACCCAAGTCCATCGGCTCCTTGACCACCTGTAGATAGTCATAAAGACCCCACTCTTCCCAATTGACACGCTCACGGAAGGGCTCTGCAGTCATATTGATCTACTAGTACTAACTTCACAGTTTCACAATGATTCATAGAAGAAAAAGTCACGCACCGCAGCTGTCGAGTTTGAAAAAGTGCTCAACTACATCAGTGCATTTCTTCCTGTTCTCAGGGTCCATATTTGACAGGCAGTATAAAAAACTATAGGGCGCACAAGATGTGAAGCTAGGAAGACGAAGAGCACAAGCAAATACTCGACGGCAAAACTAAGTGGAAGTTTGTGTGCTTGACATCATGTAGTGAACTTATTTTAAGAAAAAACCACGACATTTCGCAATATGATGTAAGTAAGCTGCGTCGAATTGTAAGCGTGGTGTATAATCACTCGTGTGATTTGGCATGTTTTGATCCTCGACAGGTTGTCAAAGATAACGCCTATGCAAGCGCATCCTCATCACGAACTTTCAGAAGTGCTAACTACATTGAGACGAATTTTGCTTTTGCCCGAAGCTGCGAGATGTGAAGCTGATTACGAGTTTCTCGACAAGTACAGTGAGTTACCGAGTCAGTCTTTGATCGACAAGGCTTTATTAACACTTTTTAATCTGTGTAGTGCAGCCTGTTAATTTTTTTCGCGAGCTGCCGCCCAGTGATCGGTCGCAATTTCTGAAAGCGGCAAAAGGCATTGAGCTGAATGTTGGAGACGCTCTCTTTCGAATTGGGGACCGTGCAGATGCACTCTATTGCATCATGTTCGGTACTATGAGTGTTGTCATGGATTTTTCGCGCATGGCAGCTCCTACACTGAATGAGTTTGAGGAAATTATGAATCGCGCCCGCGTGCACTCAAGCTTATCAAACCCTGGCGGAAGACTCAACTTGTCACACGATGCGACGTACGTCGTGCGGACCATGCAACCGTTTGAGATTTTTGGCGATGTTGGAATGCTGCTTGAAGGGCAGCAGCGTACAGCATCGGTGGTGGCCGCGGAACCAACACTACTTATGCAGATTGATCGTGATACGTTTTTAGCGCTCAGGGCGCGCAAATTATCGAGAGAACTCCGGTATGTCTATCGTATTTACTTATAATGGATGATTGATGACTGCTTTTTGACTTGGACGGGCATTAGCGAAAAGATGACATTTTTAGCCGGTGTCGTGTGTTTTGGTGATTGGGGAAACGAAGCCATTCAGAGATTGTGTGACCGAATGGAGAAAGTTGACCACACGTACAATGATGTTATTATAGCTGAGGGTGAACCAGCAAGTATGGCATTCAGTGTAGACATATTTGTTCGCATTTGCTAATTTAATGCCCTTGTTGTAAGTGAGCAGATAACTTTTACTTTGTCAAGCATGGTGAGTGCCGGCTTGTAAAGCGCTACTCAGCTCTCGAACAAAAACAAAGAGGGCACGACCAAGTGCAACGGTGTTATGTTGAAATATCCACAGTGAACAGGTAATGTCAGAATGCAAATAACATGTCTCTAGCACTAAAAGCACCTTCTTCATTTTGTACAGTCATCATTATTTTGGCTTTTACGAGGCAATTCTAGGTGTAGCCAACGCAGTGTTTTCTGTGCTCGTATCCTCACCTTCGACTGTTTTGTATCGTATTGATCGTATTGATTTCCGACAACTTGTGTTGAAGGATGCCAAAACAGAACAAATTTTGCGTCAAGAAGTTATAGATCTTTCTGCTCGTGCCGACACTCGCCATGTCATGCTTGATATTAAAAAAGAAGCCAGGTGGAATCATTATAAACAGGAATTGGTGAACTATGTTCTCTCAAAGCATGAGAAAAAGCACATTACGCGTATGGGACCGCGACCCGATCTTGGCGGCAATTGCATGGCACGAGAGCCAAAATTTTGTTTACCTCAATTACCAATTTCAGTGCAAAACTCTCAAAGTGGACGAGAGGTGCCAGGTGTCTCGTCTGGGCGACTTCGGCGAGCGCAAAAACCGCTAAACGATAACTTGACGTTGTCATTTCCACGATGGTCACGATTGGACAAAGGTAGTTGATCACATTAAGTTACCAAGATAGTGATTTGTGTGCATGTACATGAGGCGTTTGATTTTTCAATATTTGGAGAAGGCTACAATTATGGGTGAATTTGGTCTCATAGCTCAAAGGTAGATTAATATATTGGATCTTCGTAAATTGCTGTTGGTTGCTGGGGCAAAGCTTTTTAATTCATGGAAACATTACACAATGATAATGCATTCATAGCGAAAAAGATTAGTACCATCACTCATACTTCAAATAACTGATAGGTTTGCAGTATGTGACCGACACAAGGACACACCTCACCAGCGCAAAATAACCGGATGGTCCCTCCAATTTCAAATAAGTTAGTGATTGATTGACAGTAGACTATTGACCCGCTTGGCTGGGTGCCCCCTGCGACTCAGTTTACTCGCACTTAACTGACTAGATTTTGTAGGGTGAAATGCGCGACGATCTTGGCGCTGAGACTCAATGACTGCGCGGTCTTAATTTTCAAGTTTTTCGCGCAAATTTACTTTGGCAACCTTAATTGATCTTCTACATGTACATGCTAGACTGGCCTATATCACGCTTAACGTCGTCTAGCCGTTTATTGCGCTAATGTAGTTAAGGTTTTGTTTGCGATGTTTTCTGTGCTTGTCTTCAATGCGAACTACGTATACGGTGATCTTAGTAGAGGTCAAGTCAATAACGATCCGGCAAATCAAAGTAGATGATCGGTATGCGTGTGCTGCTGTCGAAACAACTGAATGTTTTTAGTGATATCGCTGCCTAGACTCCATTTACACAGTCCGAATGATGAAGCCAGTAAAAACTACAAGTAAAAATCGAACGAAAAATAGAAGATGCAACTCTTTACAAACCATTACTCGCATTCGAGTCCTCGAAAATTGCGGAAAGTTCCTTCAAACGCAAGATTGGCATATACCCTTGAGCCGACGGCTCGTTCAAAGCATTCGATGCGACTACCCCACTACTTGGCGATAATGGGCAGTCCAAGACCGGAACTTCATGGTCGCTTATTGTCGAGTCGCCAATACACAGAAAAGACTGGATCGCCTTCAGCACACCACATTGAGAGTTTACGCAGCATCGCACCTGGCGCTTTGAAGCTTTGCGGTAGACTGTAAGTAGGAATTCGACGAAGAACCACAACTTAGCTTGTCGCGCTTTCGCAGTATTGATATCATCATTTCGATGCAGCTTAAACTTCATTTTGCGTCGTGGAAATTTGAGAGAGGCAAGTTGGTGTGCGATCTGCGAACACGCCCCATTGCGGCACACACGTTTTTTAACTTTTTCATCTTCTCCAGCCGCAATTTTACTATTCAGCAGCAGTTGGTGACGAAGGTCGCGAAATTGCATAAAGCGCTTATGTAGTACAAATTGCTCTTTCCCAGTATCCACATGCATCTGAAACTCACAGTGTTGAGCAACGCGAATGACTTCGACGAAGCGAACGCTTGTTTCGATTATCTCGTGTCCAGGAATGAAGCCAAAGCTCGAAAGAAGTGAGGAGCGACGGTCCGACGACAATCGTAGTTTTCCTGTCGGCATGGAATTGCGACAGTGCAGCGTATTTAGCAAGCACCGTCGTGAGTCGTCGAGGGATAGATGGCGATGGCGCACAGAGGAATCATCGATGTTTCGTTCACATAGCTGATGGGAATTTGAATCGTCAGCGGGCAGAGCAGACATGGTGCATGAACTGGTCTCAGCCTCTAAGGGCACCATCACTGAAGCCTTGTTTGCCGAAGCGCACAAATATGCGAATGCAGCTGCCCCACGACGGATTAAAATAATCACGTGTACAGTTTGGCATAAGAAAGACAAATAGAGAGCGTTGGGCACAAGACGTGCCTGGAAAGTATGTCGTTTCGGGGTTTAGTCCAACTTGCATCGTTTTTTGATAGATGCTTAGGTTAATTTAGGTTCTATAACCAAATGACGGTTATCTATAATTTTGACAGATGCTTCAATGCATATGATGAAATGACCATGCGATGATTTCATCGCAAGAGTCCAACACCCGCAATCCCATCACTTGTCAAAGGTCATTGTGCAATACCCGCCATCGCTCTCAAATGTCGATTGAATTCTTCAACTTTAACTTTGGACATCTATTTCTCATGATACGCGATACTTGTTCGCACTTAATTGCAGGAGGCTTTTGCCTATCACAATTAGTGGTGATCTTTTGTAAGTTTTGCGGCAAAATTTTCGTAGCATTCGGCGCAGTTTGTTGATTTATTTGTCGACTTTCTGCCCTGTGTATCGATGATCGTTGGATATCGGCTGCAAAATGGCAATCACATTAAAAATAATCAAATTCAAAGTATTTCGCTGGCGATACGTGCTTCGTGAACCTTTGCGAAGATCGAAATAGTGTGTGACGCGCCGGTGTTTCGGTTGAGGTCAAATTAGCATCAATTATTTTGCTTCTCGACCTTAGCACTTGTGGGTAAGCAGTTGAGAAAAAACTACAGCTTTAAATGTGTTCGAATATTTAATCATTGATAGATGCGCATAAGTCGTTGTCAGTTTGAAGGAGGTCGGCGAGGCGGGTTAAGGAAGGTTTTAAAAGCCTTGACGAGGGAGTTAGAAAATACTTCTTTGGTGCAAGTGACGTCATTGTATTTCCAAGAAAAACACTATTGTTGCTGCTAATATGCAGATGAAAAATTAAATGCCGTCGACGCGTAAGGGCATTTGCAACAAGCAAAAAATCCTTAAGCTCGCTGTCGATTGTGCAAAGCTTAATAAATGATATCGACGACTAATATTCGTCAATTCGCGACGGCTTCCGCTTTCCCTTAATCAGGAAGAGGTTGATTTCCAGGGATTACAGGAATTTGGCGCTTGTTCACTGGGTCTGTCGTGACGTCGTACTCTGATGGTGAAGAAAGAGTCACGATGTATTGATCTCATACTGTAGGAGCACTTAGCTCTGATAGCAATATATACTGAATGCCAGCGTCACCGCAACATCACTGTGTACCACTCACCATTTTCGAATTATCCGACTTTCACAACTTTTCGGCAACAGGACGACGTGGCGGTCGACCACTCATGGTATCAATCTTGGAGTCCAACTCTACTTGATTTTTTGCGTACATCTTATTCAATTTGACATCTTTCTCTTGCTGCCGTCAAAAACTCGTGCTCGAATTCGCTCGCAGTGGTCTTGTGCAACACTGTTGGGCATTAATAAAAACCTCACTACAAAGAAGCCGATTTCGGCAGCACTGATGCGCATCAACGTGGCCATTTACAGAATACTCAAGAGTCGATTTTGGCAAAGTTTAGTTTATATGACGATAATATCAAGTTTCAGGCATCGGTTATATCAAGAATTTCACTAATAGATAGGTTGGGTGTGTGAAGCTCATGTTTACTACAGCGGCTCGATCAATACAGCGAGTCCCGTTCTTCCAGAACATGGAAGTCGCCTATATTTGCCACACTTTGTGCGAAAGCAATGAGCTGTGTAATCATACCTCTGAATTGTGCTTTCTTGCTAGTTTCATTAATTTGCGGCTTTTTGTTTCTGAAAAAGTGTAGTGACTGCATATCGATCGTGGTTGTTTATGCCTAAATTGGGCTCAGTAGACTCCCATATTTCATAAGGCAAGATAAAATTTACATATGTCCTCATGCATTAATTAAAGCTTTAGCCAAAGCAAAAGTTATGTTTGAACTAGCACATCGTAATCAAAATCCATCTTCGACTAAAAATTTTGGTTTTTATTTACAAAACATTGTCTTGAGACCTCAAAGCCACAAAACGGGTGTAAGAATCATTATATAGTTGCTGTTTGATTATTAGAACTTAGACTCTACGCGCCTTCCCCATACATCCCTAGACAACATCACGAATGAATGCACAAAAAGTCCTCAACGCGTCGCAACAGACCGACGATTATGGAATGCAAAAAATTGTGGTAGTGTGTCTCGGCCTCTTTAACTCACTTTTTAAATTCCAGTAGCGTTCTGGCAGTCAGCATGCTCATATCAAAGAAGGAGGAGACGGCGGCGCGCAAAAGACGAACCTCCGTGGCCTCGAAGTGGCTACAATGCGCCGTTACCAATTAAGTAAAACAAATATCACAAATTGTCAGCTCTAATCCAGTCATAGCACAACGAAGCATCCATACACAAGGAGCTCAGTCCCCTTGACATTCAGCGTGCGATGAATTTTTGTGGGTTGCAGCTCCTCGTCCACATCAAGAGTCTGTAGCACGTGCCGTGCATCCTCCTCATCAGGAAAACTTATGCTGATATCGCTGCAAAAATGCGTCAAATGTCAGCGTGGGCTTTGAATGTATATATTGACGCACTTGCACCGGGCGTACCACGCAAATGGAAGCGTCATAATTGTCGCTAATGGTTTGCTACTGGTAATCTTATTGGAAGAAATATGGATATTATACTAATGCGGAAATTGTGATACGGATAACTACTTCAAATTGTTCACTATTTGTCATGCTTATGAATCAAATCCAAGAATTTTCGCGGTTAAAATCGCTTCAATTATGGACGACATTGAGATGCTCATGCCCCGTACCAAGTGCGTGTTCTTTCGCGCGACGACATTATATTTGAAGTGCATGTATCTGATACGAGTGAGTGTTTAACCATGTCTGACCAGAGCGGCAAATGATGTAGCGTCTATCGACAAGGCCAAACTAAAGCAATACATGGCCACGAAGGATGTAGTCCCCAGCATCGGAGCGTAAGAAAAAGCGATCGCAACTATTCCTAGCTCTCGACTAACACGTATCGTTTTACCGTGCTCTTAACATGCGTTTAGCCGCTCAGGCGTTGTTGTGCGTGGTGACGTGCGTAAGGATGCCGAGGGATTCGAGGACATTGACGACTTCTGGGTCGATGAGGACCTAATGCAGGACGATTCAGGGGATGAAGACGATTGTACGAAAGCTGCAACAATGTTGAAAGTAGGATAAATCGAACGTTGCTAACGCTATTGTATAAACAGCGCTGACGTTGTCGGACAAGGAGTCCGCGGATACGTCGGGGGACATATCGGAGCCGAGCGAGCACGAGGTTGAGCTACCGGATGTCGGCAGTCCCCATTTGAGTGACCGTGAGAGTATGGATATTGAGGTCGGCGTAATTCCGTCATCACAATCGCAGAGAAGCAGTAAAGGCATGGAGAAAGAGGAAAATGCAGCTTCTTCTCAACTTAGAAGTGATGTGTCATTTGACTTTGGCGGCTCACCCCATGAATCGGTGGATAATCATGCTAACGCAAACGTCACAATACGTAAGAAATCAACTGGCAAGGACGACAAAAAGAGTGCAAAGGCTCATCGGCGAAAATCTTTGGGTGGACGGGGCTTTGATGAAAACGTAGTCAGTCCGTTTTCCATGGATGAAGGTCATATGACTCCACTGTCAAACGGTAAGTTTTGCGTCCTGACATAAAGTGATTTTTACCGGAGCTTGCTGTCAAAATTGAGATTGATATGATATGCTTGATTGTGATTTGTTTATATAGCAAGTGACCGGACATTAAATTCCATCCCTTCCTTTTCCGACAAGAACTCACTCTCACCACACATTACCAAGGAATTGTTTAAAAAAGGTGGTAACACTAGTGATACTAACGATGACAAGCCAAAAAAGAAGCAAACGAAGGAAAAGAAGTTGAAATCTACTGGAACAAAGTCGACAGATAATGTTAAAAAGCGCCGAATTCGACCGACGGGCAATTACGGCTACCGAACCCAGCCACCTGCAACAGACTCTTCGATTCAGTCCATACAAACTGACGACGACAAGGACGAATCATTCGAGGCGCAAAATGACTCGGGTGGCGAGGCCGGGGATGATATTTATTACAATGAGCCGGATGCACCAACCGGCCCGGTGCGTGATCGGTTGCCTGATGCTTCAAAAATTTTGGATGGCGAGAAGATTGATGATGTTATGGATGGCAATGGCTTGCGCCGATCGAAGCGAAGGCGTTTCAAACCACTTGCCTGGTTTAAAAGCGAGCACATGGTGTATGAACGTACTTTTGTTGGCGTGGGTACTGTAATGCCTACGGTCGTAGGTGTTGAGCGTCTTGGTTACGACTCCCCAACATCAAAGCGTACAAAGGCAAAACGACCGTCGAAAAAGATCAACAACAGTAGACCCTTGCGTTTAGAAGAGCTACCGAAGGACTTGCAGAAACGAATAATTGAAAGCGAATGGGCAACACTGTACGATAGCCAGGCTGGCTGTATGAATGATTTAAACATTATTTGCCGCTTTAGTGAGATTCGTGTGCGAAAGCTGCCTACCAAAGAAAGGGGTGGAGCAACAGTTCATGCGTACGCGGGGCAAAGTTTTAATCTCTTTAGCCCGTCTCCGTTTGCTCGGTGGATCTCAGGGCGTGTTGTGTTGCCCCCTGGAGCGTGGAAGGAACCTGAAGGTGTTGGGCAAGCCGTGCAATTGTTTTACGTGACGGGGTGTCAGCCTAAGTCGCTTGAATTGGCACTGGCTCCCGACACAGACGACGACTTTTTCACTAGCAAGTTTACGACGCACTTTTTACTCAGCCCAGGCGACGAGTTCTACGTACCGCCTGGCAACGTGTATTATGTGAAGAATCATTCGAAGTTTGCGGACTGCAATTTGCGGTTCACGATTTTAAAACCTGAAGCGCTTTCGACGCCGGATGACAACGACTCAGACGTAGAATTGGAAACTAAGCAAGAGAAGTCGACAGCTACCGAACTGAAGACTAAAGTTGATGAAGCTGTGAGTAGTCCATCGAAACGCAAGCAGGAGGAGGATGCGGATGATGGCGTAAACTCCGACTCTGTTTAATAATCATGCGTAGTAATTTTCTTTCTTCAGATAGAGTAGCACGTTGTATTGGACATGACAGATAGTAGGTAATGCTATTTTGAAGTGCGTACATGAAAAAAATAGTAGGACGTTTGATTTGAGTACCGTAAATGCATCCTACAAATTGCACTTATACGCTAGTATCAAGTATAAGGCTTCAGTGTATGATGTTTAGGCCAAAAACGAGCTGTATACTATATTATGGAAGCTGTAGGGCTGATACTATTCATGTTTCCATGGCAAGAGAACTTATAGGGCTAATACTATACGTGTTTCCATAGAATAGAAACTAAAGTCTTGCAAATTACGTCCTGTATAGACGCAAGCAATTCCAACCCAAGACACAGCAGGGACATACTTTGATCTTGTCTGCCGCGGTCTAGTAAGGGCTAAGGCCACTGCGAACCGTCGAGGTGGCAAGCGATTTCTCTTAAGCTATTTTAACAAGCACTAACAAAAGGTAAACCACTTTAACTTTCCTAAAATATAGGCGATGTGATCTAGATCGGTTTCCGACGACAGTACCAGTACACGTACTTATCAAGAACCGCTTAATTCACTGCATGAAGAATCTAAGGTCTCATGACATCAAGGTGAATAAACAGACATGACTATATTTGGCTCACGTGAAAGCTTCTAGCTCATAAATCAGCATGCATACAATCAGGACCTTTTCAGACAGTTTGTATTCTTTGGCGGACCAGCATGTGGCTCGACTCGAGATCGAGTGAATTGACTTTTCTGATTGTACATGTGTCAAAACTCAAATTTGTTAAACTTACCCCGGGGGTCGAGTTGTTTCTCTTACAATGTTTAAAGGTGATTAAGTGGATTTTGTTAGGGATGTGTTGCCTAAGAACAAATGAGAGTAGTATAATCAAAGCAAATTTAAGTGTAGGATAGGATGACCAATCAGAATTTTTACCTTATTTCAGGGAGAAACATGGACCGGTCGTGGAACAAAAAGGAACTATTAAAAGCTGAAAAGATGCATTATGTCGCAGGCTAAAAGCGGAATGCCGTAGGCCGTACGCATGTGAGGGCTGTAGCAAAAAGGACTACGCCATAGATAATGATAATTGGCGATTGTAAAGGCTTCTAAGAGGCTCATGTATTTCATTTCTTGATCTAATTTCTGAAACCATGACGCAAAAGATAAAAGAACGGATCGTTCACCTAAGAAATGTCTACGACGGATATGGATAAAAGTTGACTGAAGAAAGCGAAGACCTTACATGTTTCCCGATCGTTATAAAAAGCCTTGTATACGAGCTCGAGAGGTGCTGAGACTGTATTATCAAGAAGTGATGAGAGCAATTTTATAACAGATGGAGGGCTTCTCAAAGTCGGGTGAGCTCGCCATCGATATGGGAAAGCAATTCTGTGTCCTTCAAAATGAACTGAGTTGGGAACAATTCGCACGGGTGAGTATTTACTAGACCTCGGATATGAGCTTCTATAATGATATCCTTTCACTACAAATTAATCGCGTGGGGCAATTTAGATCATGTCGCTGCACGCATAATGTTACAAAAGATCGAATTAAAGCACTGGTTTGACATTTTTTAACGGTTTTTTAATGGACGGAATGCTCAACATGTCTCGACTGAATTAGCCTCTTTATAGACGAAAAGAAAAGAGTCGTAGAAAGATAAAGTACCCTTGACGTGTATAAATTGTTGCAAACATTTAATTTGGTCGCCATAAAGCTGCTGAATTTGAAGTGTAGCTATGGGTCTATTATAATTACTGCGAAGAGACCCAGTCGTAAACGAGTATCTTATCGATAGACGTGCATTTCGCTGACCATTTCTTAATGAAAAGTGACATGTACACTTTGATAGAAGCGTCTAAAGACACACTATCTTCATCGTTTTTGGAGCTTGGGCAAATTGTAACTGGATTCTTCGGGATTATCCCGGCCAATATCAGTAGCAATCTAAGATATGCTGGAGCATATCTTAGATTTAACATGGGCACTGTAAAACTTGTTAATAAAAAGGTACTTTTAGAATTACTATCTGAAATAGGAACGTACTTTCTAATACGCTTATATGCAGTATAGAAGTAAAAATAAGCTAAATAATAAACCTTAAAATTGCGATCTTTAAAAAATTTGCCCCCGGTGATAATAAATCTATTGTGTTTAATAAAGAAATAGCCCAAGACGAGAAGGTTCCTGACTGACAGTGAAAATGGCATAGAAGAAGGACTGATTCCAAGTGAAACGCCTGCTGACTCTTCAGCACCGGTTTGAGGATATGGAGATAGGGGTAGCTGAATCTCGTCACAAATGCCGTCAGTAACCAAAATAGACTAGTAAGGCGTCATTCGGCTGCAAGGGAAAACTATACCTTTAATTTGACTCAAAAAGTGACCAAAGCAAATTATACCGCGCTTGTGCCCATAAAGTATTCGGTCTAGAGGATGGTGAGAAGGTAGTGTGGACGTAGGGTCGTTTTACTGTGCTTAGTATCAACTGGGATTTCGGCACGCGGTCCGCCCAGGTTGAAGTGATGGATTCTATTTGCAACGTAGAATTGGCATGACAATGTAGCATCGGAACCCGATTCTAGCGCAGCCGCTGGAAGACTGAAGTTTGAGCAGTAGCTGGTCGACTGTGTCGTAACGATCTCAAAGGACAGACAGTTTGAACCTGAGCGCATCCCCATCCTGTCAAATTCACTGGTGTCGATGTCCCGGACCGGTTGGCATCCACTAAAATTTTTAAAATTCGCGATATGACTTCAAGCTGACTTCAGATCAGAGTCGTATAACATCGAACAGATACGATTAGTAGGTTCGGCTGAGCTGTTTCTTCTATAAAGCATTATTGTTATAAGATAACAAAAAGCCGCGGAGGTAGAGTTAGTGGCTGTTTTAAATTCGGCAAGGCGATAATCAGTTGCAATTACCTCCATGTGCAAGCAATTCATTTTAATCCGCCCAAATCGTCACGACTTCTTGGACGTTATTAAATTTAACGACTTGGTCTTTCTTGAAAGAGATGCTTGCGCATTTTTCATAGAGACAGGGTATTTATATGCTTAAAGGTGCATAAAAGTAGCAACCAGATACATTCTTCATCATTGTCGGTTTGCTATTAATTAAGCCTGTAGTCGTATGTGTTACTTGCGGATATTAGTAAGCGTCTCATCGTAATGGTCATCCATGTAGCGATAGCAACAATGGCTCAGTGTCGACTCATGCTGGCTATCTGTAGACCATGATGACACGTCATTGCTTTAATTTGCGCGACCATTAGCTGTTGTGCCGCTATGCAGACAGAGATGACAAAGAAATATGTGGCCTGAGCAGCGTTCGTCAGCTGATAATAAAGGTCAAGAACCGTCCACTGAGATAATCGGTAGGCTTGCTGCGGAGCATAGTGTTTTCATAAAGTGCTTGCAGCTCATTATGATAACCTGAAGTCGAGCGCAAGGCATCTAGCAAAGTTGGGCGTCCATCTATCCGTGACTAATCCACTTGGATTGTCTGGTAATGATCATAATCAGGTCCTTTGGGGCTAAAGGAAGAATGGTTAAAACAGCACTTAGTAGATATCATTAGCGGGACAAGATGATGACGATTGTCGATGAATTATGAAGCATCAAAATTTCTGACGTCTATTGATAATTACCATGACGTGCAGACAGAGAGCAGTGGTCATATAGTACTTAGCATGGACCTGATGGATATAATGTTATCTTTAACATTGAGATCGAAACCTTATTGGTATACGCTGTCATGTATGCAAGAAAGCAATAGATGGATTCTATGTCGTTTACTTGGGTTCGGTCATCATGGAGCGTACTGGACTATTACGGTCAGGTCTGTAATTCGACCTTTTTTATGACCTCAAACACTCCAAGGGAACGATTGCAGGGCAAGATGTATTGATCTGGTCGGCTAAACGCCTACGTATTCGATCACCAAGAATCTGTATACGTTTTTAAAATAGCCGCGATCCACGTCCGTCCGTGGTCTTCAATGTCAGATCAGCAATTTAATAATGACTATCATGTCAAATATGTCAATCGCATGTTACACAACGTATGTACCAATCCGTAGGAGCCCGATTAGCACTTACTCCACGAGTGGCTTTAGTATGGTTACGTATTTCACAAATCAAAGTAATCTTTGGGAATAAAGAACTAGATAAGGCTTAAGTAAATGAATAGGTGGTCGTCGTCTTTGAACTGCGATAATCTTGTGGCGGAAGGTAGCTTTGGCCCGCGCAGAAACCGAACACCTCGTGCTTAAAGAGCCATAACGGCAAGAAGTAGAACTTAGATGGACTAGGTATTTTTTGCCGACTCAACAACACTCACTATTGAAAGTTGACGAGTATTTACATACTCGTTACTTCATAGATTACACACTTAACAATGGCCGATACAGTCGGTTAGGTACCATACGCACCGTCCGAATACGTCCAAACGGCGCAAATTTCAGCCATACGTCACTTCAAGGCCATTTTAATCAGCGCAATAAACATCACCAAGTTACGTGCCATCAATGCAGTGTTTCGAACCGCCAACGGGTATATAATTTAAATTCACAACAATTGGAGTACCCTCCGTTAGCCAGTTGCCCTGAGCGCAGTGTTGATTGAGCCATCGCAAGTCTTGCGATAGTACCACTGTTTTATTTTTGGTATCTTTAACCCGGCTTTAACTAAAGTATTCGTACTGACACTGGCTGTGAAATAATTTGTGCTTAAAAAAGGCAGTGTTTCTAACATCTGCGGGTAAATGAATTTTCTGGACACTTAACAAGAAAGGATGAAGGTTCCTAGGGATGCTAGAAAGTCACGTTCGCAAACAATAAAACAATACCTTTAATAAAAGTGTGAGACCGATCTCACGCAAAGTCTAGTCCACTTTTGCGTTTACTAGAGACGAGAAGAAGGAATATTGGTGGCGGCAGTAATATGGCCACGGGTACTAAGCTTAAAGCTATTGACACCTTTGCGGGAGGACGTTGTGATAAAGCAAGAATCCGAGATGAGGACACGAGTTTCTTGGCATGTTGATACGTACGAAAAGATGACTGGGTACGAGAACTTAACCGCACCAATGCGTTGCGACATTGACGGTTCGTTACGATTAAAAAATACTAGGCGGTGGAAAAGGCATAATTTAACGAGAATCAGCAGTGGGCTGCCGTTTTTATCGGTGTTTTGTTTTAAAATGAACTAACAACATTGATACCCTGAACTGCGTCAGTACAAACGGACCTAATAATTTTTTATCCGTCGTCACTGTATTTACCCACTCCGATACCCTCCCTTCAGGTATATTAAAGTTCTTTTAGTATTGAGAATTTTTTCTAACAAATAAACAATTAATTTAGGTAAAGATCATCCTTGATTCAAATGATAACTACTGAAATTCCTGATTCGCAATGCGACGTCCATGTAATGAGTGAAGTGAATCGGTTAACACAACGTTAAAATGATGTGCCCTATCAGTTTGTGAATTCGGACCTAGATCGACACGCAAATTCGCAATATGTGCCCTGCATTTCTTCTGGCTGCACCATATTTCTTTTATATTTGCTTGTTTTTTTTATTTTTCACCACATGTTTGTTATTCATTAATGTTAAAAACTACTATCCTGTTTCGATAAAGCTCAGTGTTTTTCTTATACCAAAAACTTATTCGACAGTGCCATTCCGCTGTCTTCAACATATCATTTAAATGCTGTATCACATTCTTGCAAAAAGGCTGTCCACTGCATTACTAAAGCGTATGTGTTATACCGTACATTAAATCGTATAGAGTGGAACATACTATTCAAATCTATCAGGATCCGTCATCATCGCCCAGCCTCACGTTTTACAGCAAAAGGTGCCGATCACATCGACGATATCATGGAGGCAACAAGCGTGCTTTGTATAGTGGAAGCACATCAAGGGACGGGTAGGGGTTTGGCTCTTGTCTCCGTGCGCCCTTTCTGCGTGTAATGTATGCAACACAATCCTTCTATACCACGTCTTACTCACGTTAGCTAAGACAACATCTGAATAACTTTTGCATACGTTGATTAGTCAATATTCTAATACCCCTTCATCCCTCATAAGGGGTGGAGTATTTCAATCAATGAGCTGTCAAGTTATCACGGTCTCGTTCAGTGTTTCCCATCCAAAGCTCAAGTATTTGTTCCCCCGAAAGGAAGTCAAACGCGGTGCAAACATTGCAGCGTCTACTTAGAGTTTCTTCTACAATTTTGTTGCGGAGTTCGCCCAGCGGCACATTTCTCTCGTACAAGTAGCTCGAAACAATCGTGTACCATGGGGCTATTGTGCTGCGCTGCCAAGTGCTGCGGCTGCATAGCGCTCTCGCAGCTCTGTGCGCTGCTTCTACCTCTAGCCATCCTGGCTGGTCTCGGCCTTTTGTTCTTCTTGTACGCGATCCCGTGGGGTGAGAATCAGATTCGCCACGCGCTCGGTCTCACGTCTGACGTGGACATTGGCAACCTCAATGCCAGCTACATTGCCGCCAATAATTGCTCCGGCTGCGTCTTTGGCAGCAATACGCAGTGGCCTACCAACACTACAGGTACTAAACATTTTCTCGACTCAATGGCCGGCAGCACGACATCAGCCATTACTGCCACCTCTTTGGCTGGCGCAACTGTTATCGGTACAGGCTCCATGCTCTGGGCTTCCATGGTGCCCACAGCCGCCGCGACGCTGAGCTTTTCGGCAGGTTTCTACGAGATGACGCACATTGTTGAGCAGGCCCAGTTCGTTGGTATGATCAGCCAGTTAAGAATTGAAGGCGCGCCAACCTTTCTCCTTCAATTTTCCAAGGAAATGTCGTGGACCAATTTTAACGTGATCAAAGGAAGCAGCGGCAACTCTAGCAGTAGTGGACGCCACAGTCACGAGGATGG
This sequence comes from Plasmopara muralis, assembly GCA_003676415.1. Taxonomy (NCBI): domain Eukaryota; phylum Oomycota; class Peronosporomycetes; order Peronosporales; family Peronosporaceae; genus Plasmopara; species Plasmopara muralis. The sequence goes on along the minus strand of RCHQ01000036.1, from coordinate 180,182 downwards.
TCGAAGACTTGCAGCAGACGTTGTGACTGCAGCCGGAGAGACCGGACCAGCGAGATATGCTGCTCTAATTGGTGTGGATGCCGACAATCTCTTTTTCTACACACTGTTGACATTTGTTGCTGTGCTTGCGGCACTGCATGTGGTGTACCTAGTGTTTATCTTAGTCGTTAAATCCATTTGCAAGGATGAGACGATCGGTGGCATGGCACGCAAATGGTATCGCAAGGTGATTTGGGCCAGTGTGTTGGCTTTGCTGCTGGCTCAATATATTTTTTCTATGGCTGGATGCTATCACATTTCAAACGAATTTTCCAAACACCCGGCTAAAGGACATGCTTCTCGCCTTACTCTAGGGATTGTTGCTCTTGTGGCAATTGTGCTCTTGACTCTCGGACTTGGAGTCATTGTTATTGGAAAAAACCGAGACGAGCTCAGAGATGTCGGAACTTATGAACACAACCAGCGAGCGTTCAGTAGCAAGTACAGTCCGTACTATGACCAATACAATTTCGATAATCGCTTTTTCTTCGTGCCACGCATTTTCCTGGCAGTCGGTTCTGGTGCTATCGTTGGTATTGTTCGTGATGCCATGACGCAATTAATTTGCATCCTCGCAATGATGATGCTATACATGCTCTTGCTACTTCTTCGTCAGCCAAATTTACTGCCATTCTTGTACTACATGGGTATCATGTCGGTGTTTTTAAAAGCAGTGCTGATCTGCCTCATGCTGATCGTTGCAAAGGACGATTTTTTCCCGCAAAGTGTGCGCGACAACGTGGCTTACGGCATTATTGGACTCAACATATTTATCTTCGCGTTGCTATTCATACGTCAGGCCTACATGATCGTCCGCACAATATTAATCGCTTGTCGCCACAAGAAAAATGGCAAGGATGACGCATATTTGGACGAAACAGACACGAACTTTGAGTTTGACACCGCTTCCACGCCTGTTCCTCCTTTTGAGCAGGTGGGGTCAACATCATTGGGTAGAGACGGAGATTGCTTTGGAAAGCAGCCGTCTCATCAACAGCAAGAACAGGTTCAAGGCCGCCATCGTCAATTTCGAACGCAATCTAGCACGGTATCTGGCTACAGTACCCAGAGCTCCCGTAGTGTGCATTTAGATAATGTGCCTATGTTGGAGCCGGCGTCGGAGCCTGTTCCTGTTTTCAGCCGCTCTCAAAGCAATATTCGTTCACTGCAGTCCCACAACCAGCACTATGCGGTTGACGAAACTCCGGAGCTTTGTGAAGTGACAAATACGACGGTGGAACTTGCTGCTGCACCTGCTTCAGAAGTGCCAACGTACGATGTCCTGGCTGCTTATCTTGGCACAACTTCACTGCCAACCGAGGCTACCTTCTCCGCGTCGTTAAACTCAGCTGGAGGTCAATCGTTAAGAAACCACCGCGCTTCATCAAAAGGCCTTAATTCTTCTCAAAATTTAGGCTCGTCGGGATATTCGACATCGTCACGCGGTTTGTCGTCACCACAAAATCTGGCGTCATCGAGAGGCATGGCATTGTCACGATTTCCTACGTCGTCAAGAGGTACAGCTGTAATGTCCAAGTCTGTTTTCGCCTCACGTTCTTCGTCGGCACCGCTTGACGCATATGCTGAAAATTTTTCACGTTCGGGAGCCAGTACTTCCTCGTCGCGAAAGCCGCGCACTGTTAAGCTGTACCAGAATGTGGATATTGATGATGTAGACATCGATGACGAGCCAGCTCAAACTTTCGCACTTTCGTCTACTAGTCAATCGTTTGATCCTACTGCATCAGAAATTTCAGCAGCTAGTTCGGTTGCTATGATGCAATCGTACGTCAATTTTTCAGACTCGACACTCTCTACAAACAAGCAAAATGCCATCAAGCAATCAGACAACACGTTCTCAGCTGCTATGGTTGCTGCTTCCTCGGACGAAAGTGCTTGCATTGGTAGCAGTCCTCAAGCCAAAACGTCAATTTTCTCTAACGACTCGAAGAGTAGCTTTGGTAGTGACAACAACAGCTGGATTGAACATAGTTCAAAGGTCGCTATTAGCATAGACGACAGGGAGAGTGAAGCCCTTGAGGGACAGAGCTACGAACTTGGACCTTTTGGAGTGACCAAATCGGCGTTCCCACGGTATTCCGCAGATTCGTACGGCTTCCAGTCGACAGCCAACTTTACGACGTCCCGCGTAAACTTCAACGCAAGGGGTGAAAGCAGCAGTGACGATGGCTCGTTGAAGCGATGAGGATCAAACTTGTCAAGTCAGTCGCCCAATCTCTCGTTGAATCATTCTTTTGTAAGTGCGCACTCCGACGATAGTTTATCGTACTTAGACGCGAACAAAGAGCGCCACGACAACAATACCCACGCGCTTTAACGCTCTTCGCTCGTGTAGATAGATAATACAAACACTTGCTTTATGTAAATTATGTGGACTACGTCACTTATCCGCTTGCTCAATTTTGATGACTTGAAACATGACATCGAGAACACGCAACGGAGACAGTGTGGGGCGAGTGTTGCGCCTATTGGAAGACAGCAAGCTCTATCATGTAACAATATTTGTCTTGTTAAGGTCATCGATCTGGTCATGTAGGAAAAAGTTCTGAACGCGCCGTATATGCGTAGATAGAGGCAGCAATCGCCCGTGTGAGGCGTGTCAAGCAGACGGGAGGCAAATCTGAACCACTAGAGAAATCTAGTAGTCTAAGTGATGTGGATGCGCAGGAACGATCTGAGAAGGTTTTTAGCGATGAAGTAAGCTGCAATATACTGCTGTCAGATTGTGTTAATGTTTATACCTTGGTTTTGACCTCTAGGGTCGAATATCATCGTCATCGGACCATAAACGAGTAGCAAGATTACAAGGTGCTTTGAACACAATCGTTGATGCGTATGGTAATGTGGTTGAAGAAGATACGCACTTTTACCATAACTTGGTGTGCGCGGTGGCTGGGGCTGCGATGATGCAATCGATGCGAGAATGTGTAGGGTCCCGGACGAACTGCTGTATTTGGGGACCAAACGCGGAAAAATATCATGTTTTGCTTAATTGGATGGTAGACTATGAACGCAAAAAGGAAGAAGAAACATTGGTGAGCTGTGATTTTGTGCGTCGAATGTTGTTAAACGGGATTCAGTCGACGGCCGAGAAGCAGAATCAGTTTACTTCCTGTCTTACGCTTTTTGAATTACTTCAACGACGTCGTCGTACATTGACAGTTCAAAGATCTCAACGTGATAGTATGTGTCTTTTAGGCAGTCGAGTTGATGCGTATTTCGATGCTCTGCGTGGAATTATAGATCGAGGAACGTTTTCAATTGCTGACTCGCATCGTGTCAAACCGTCAAAGCTTGCGCTGATCGCGTTGGAAACACTTGGATTGCTATGTGGAGACGTCGCAATGCAGCATTTGACCTTTTATGAAGTAGCAAAGAAGAAAGTTCGTGTGACAAATAGCTTGATGGGCAAAGTAGTAGAAAACATGGTTTTTTTTCTCGACATGCTGCGGAAGTGGTATTCGCACTCCGCGCGCCGGCAGTTTCTTAGCTTTGCCATTCAACACCTGCAGTCATATGTTCTTGCATGTGATATTGTCTTGCCAAGAGTGAAAGAAGTCGATGATGACAGCACGAATGCACATAGCCGAGTATCTATGGATTTGGTGTGCTGGCATTGGGTGACGACTGTGCCAATCATGTGCACGCGTACTCACACATACTCTCGCAAACAAAGGGTTCGACCGTCTGAATTATTAGCTCAAGTACTGAAGATTTGTACTCTTTCTTTTTTAAAGCCTGAAGAAAAAAATGGCGATAACACTGCCAATGTCAATTCGGAGATCATTTATGCTCAAGTACGCTGTATGTGTGTTTTGTTGGATACAGTTGGTGGAGTTCAAGAATGTTTAAAGGCGTTTGAGAAATTTTCAGTAGAAGGAAAAGGAAAAATTGTTTTCTGCTTTGTGCAGAGTCTAGCAACAGCAACGAAGTACGGCAACAGCGCTGCTACTCGAATGAGTGTAAATGTTCTCCGAACTCTACTATTGCCTGGTGGTCCGCTTAATCTTTTGAGCTCACAAGACGAAGAGCAAGGCCTTTTATCGCAATTACTTTGTTTGAATAGCAATTCGCTACTGACACGTGGGGATTTTTTGGATGAACTGGAAGCTCAAAAAAATCTAGAACTGCTTATAGCGGACTTCATTACATCTCGAGGACTTTTTATCACTGAGCTGCTGAGGGAAGTACACGAAAATCGCAAAGCAAGTCTTATGGTGAGCTGGAAGATGCTGATGTAGCTCCATTGCTAGATTTTTTGAACTGTCGATTCGCGTCTGCTTTGTAGAGTGTTCTTTCGCTTGTGCAGACATTTTTATACCAACTGGATAGATCAAGCGCTCAAGCACTGCTGTATCGACACTGGCGGTGAATGTTGCAAAGGAAATGTCTTCTGTTGTAGGATTTAATCTCCTCATTGCATATATTTGTGTGTAGCAAACAGCTGACTCAAGGCGTGTCGGATCTCGTCACCCACGAAAATCATAGCATTCGCCGACTGGTGCGTTAGACTCTTTTGCTTACCAATGTGATCAGAGACTGAAATGTACTATTCTATCAAGGCGTTATCGTGCTTGCCGTCACTCGACGCTGTATACTGCATAGCTGCTTTAACAGCTATCGGGATGTATAAAGCTGAAAACTTTGCCATCTCATCGGCACTGAAACATCTACTTCAAGTCTCAACGCGGTCCTCTCTTGAAGCGATTGTGACCTGGTTCATCGATGCGTGCCAGTATGGTAGCATAAGTGCCCACTTACTTAATGGAGAGGCTCCAGCATCGCCTCGCGATTGGAGTGATTTCGCTATAAAACTCGGCGAAAGTAAGAATGACGGACAGGAAAAGGTACAAGGCAAGCTAGTCTCATTTTGCTTTGGCTTGACCGGGTACGCTACAGCATTACCCCAGTGGAATCTTTTTCTCTTATCTCAATGCGGTTGTATATTGTTATTAAGCAGGTGGGGCCGCCAAGTAAAATCCGCACATGCTCGACATGTCGTTTGGCGTGTCCTAATGCGCAAATTTTTTGGCTACCCTCGCGATCCCGTTCTCTTGCGGATGATGCGTGAGTTGACTGTTTGTGGCTGGGTAGATTACGAACAATTTAACGTCATGTCGGCACAAATTTGCTCGCGTATGATGGTAAGCGCTGCTCATAGTCACAATTCCAAAAATGTGACTAAATATTATATAATGCAGAACGCAACGCGCTTAACTGAAGAATTTTTGGACAGCGATGCACCCTTAACCTCAAACGCTGTCAAAGATTTGCTTTTTTTTCGATTAGCTCCGCTGCTGGTGCTACGAATGCTTCCACGAAAGCTCTTTGAAGCTAACGGCTTGAAAGAACTACCGGTAATTTTTTTGTGGTTTCTATCGTCCCTGTTCAGTGTGATGATATACGTGTGTGTTGGTGTAGTGTGGACGTAAGGATTTGGATCATTTAGATAAGTACATCGACCGTCAGCTAAAGCTTAACCGATGCCACTCTGAGGCAGTTTCGGGCACCACGAGTGAGGTTCTGTTCCACATTCTAGCCCGCTCCATTGTAGATCCTCTGGAATTCAAGGAGGTCAAGGTCCTTGCTACTGAGTGCCTATCCGCATTTTCTTGTTCTCTTGTGCTGCCATTCGTGCTGGCTTACATCGTTGCCTTCTTGCAAGAAGCAATTACTCACGGAATTCACAATAGCTCGCTCATTGTCCAAGAACACAGTGTTCCAAATTCTTGTGGATTGGTGACAGTCAAATTAATGGTCTACTATCTCAATCGAGTATTTTCCGAAGATGACGAACTCTACGCAGATTGTGACGTTAGTTCGAAAGCAATTGCTTTGTTTGTACAAATTCTGGCGATTCCGTCCGACGATTTGCTTCTTATTGACCTTCAACGTGGTTGCATTGATTGCATGGCGTTGATTCTCTCCAGGCTTGCGGCAAGCAACTGCCAAGTTCTAAAGAAAGAATCGTCTTCAGCTAGTGCCTCTGCGTTTATAAATCTTTTGATATTTTGGATATTTGGAAAGCAGTTTGAATGCTTAAAAGCTTCAGATGCCGATGCAATCAACTCACGTGTAATATATTTGCTCGAGAATATGTGGAGTGAAGCTCGACAGGACCAATTACCGCTTCAAGTTCGTATTCACTGCTGCAATGTCTTAGTCAGGTAGGTTTGGATAGCAATGAGTTTTGCGAGCGTGTCTGTTTTTAACATCTAAATGGTAAAGTGCCATATCACGATCAGAGCACGATGTTCTTGCAAGCTGGAAAGCACAAAAATTTATATTGCGAACTGCTTTGGCTACACGAAGCTGTCTTGAAGAGAATATTGCCGCTGGTGGCTTCCAGGTAAACATTTTGTGATGCTACAATGCTTTTATCTCTAAGACGTCTATGCTTCACGGTTGATGCAGATTATTTTCTCATTCATGTACAAAGATAGCAGTCTACTCTCGACTCAGAACGACGACGACCTGGAGCTTGCTCGGATCTGTTTTGAGGCCACTGCAGTTCATCTGGAATCGACTCAATGCGAATCGGTCGCCATGAATGGGCTCAAAGTCATTCAAGTTTTTTTTGAAGTATTTCCAAGCTTTGATGAGACTTTGCTACCAAGACACTCCCAACATTTAATCGACAAGTGCGATGTATCAAATAGCGGCAAAATCACATTGCTAGGACTGACATGTAATTTGAACGTTCGATTAGGTGTCTGATCACGGTGCGAGACCGACGCATTTCACAAGATGTAAGTGAGCTAGCGCAGTCACTGCTTCAATCGAAAGCTTCTTCGTAACGAGATAGCTTACCACTAAGCGAATGTTCTGCGCAACATATTTCGCTTAGCAAAAAGAGGGTGGTCGAGTCGCGGCATAGTAGAGCGCCCACGCACGACTGAGTCCGTCGTCCATGGGGCAATCTTTGAGCACTTGAAAAGCCTTTTCACGATCTAAAACACTATAGTTGGCAAACAACAAGGATGACCAACCGCTTTGATGGGTCTTCCAATCGTGCACAATCGGTAATTTGCGCAACACCTCGTCCCACTCTTCACGAACGAAGCGAGGCGACCTGGAAACTTCGAGGATCGGGGAAACGGGGATCATTTGGATACCATGAATACACTCCTTGTTCGGACTAAACCATGTCGTGTAATCACACTTGTTATCAAAAAAGACACCAGTGACTTTATTTTTGGCAAAGCCAGCGGGGTGTATTACAGGACCGTCATTTCGCAGCAAAAAGTACGTGTTAACGGCACGTACATTCACCTTGAGAATCAGCCTTGCCAACGCCTGCTGTTCCATATTTTCTGTGACTTGGCCGTACAAAGCGGTGCCGTATAAAAAATTAACCTCCTCAGACGTCGACTCCTCATCCTTGCCATCAGCCATCGGGGTGACACCATGAGAGTACGAATGGCCCAGCCACCAATTGAAATACCGGAACCGTGGAAAGTAAGGATCACTATTATCAGGCGACGAGGTCGCTACATCGCGAATTAGCGTATCAACAATACTTCGAAGCTTAATCGCATCGGCTGTGTGACGCCAATGTGGGTCCAAATATAGCGCTATAGCAGCAGCAGTCACGATGTAGCCGTAGTGATAATGGTGATCATTGTAGACGCCATTTCCGAAATCAACATTTATATCTTTTCTCACCAATGCTTCGCTCGAGATAATTCCTTTGTACACCGTGTCGTAGACAAGTGGAAAGGCTGACTGATTGTTTGCAAACTGTGACATTAATTGCACCAGCTTTGCAATGCCGTGCTGCGCCACGTGTTGCAATTCTGGATTAGACGTATCGGCAAGCTGCCGCGCCACGAGACACATGGTACCAAACTTTTGTAGTGCTTTGCCCTTAAAGTAGTAGCTTCCTTCATGGGGAAGCGACCAATCCCCGTAGATTTCATCCGTAACAACGCGGCACAAGTCTAGTCGGTCGACTACATCGCGCGTAAGACAGCCAGCGTGAGGCGGATAAAACGCCGTGCACGCCTCAATTGCTTGGCTCTCGGCAAGTGACACATGGCAAGTCCACGTTGGATTTAAGTGAAAAGGAGTCGTCGACATGTACGCAAACAATGGGCCATGCGTGTGGGAATGCAATACAAGATCGTGCTTGGCTTCAACAGTCGATCGATCCAGCATCGCTTGCAAGTGTGTGAGTGCAAAGTGAAGGAAACGGGCTTCTGAATTGCTACTTGTGGCACGTGCAAGTTGCCAGCGCAATGCAAAGGATTCTGAACCAAATGTTTCAACAAAAGCTCCCCTGGGATAGACACCAGCACTAGCGTGATAAAGCTCTAAAATCTTGTGGTCGGCCTGAGGTACCGAAGACGGCATCGCACTTGTTGACACAAATGCAGCTTGGACAATGCCCGTGAAGCGGCAAGTTGTCGTGAGTTTATTGCCCTTGAATACCAAAGATGTTTTTTCCTCAGTATTGGAAAAGAAGTAGAGTACCCACAATTGACCATTGTTGAGCGAAACGACAAAGCTGACGCCATTGACCTGATGGTCCTCCCGTACTGGAACTCCATTGATAGCAACAATGCAATGCTCCGTGCCAAGTTGCACCTGCATGTCCTGATACTCGACCGTCGTGAAGGCCGAGCCCAAGGCCAAATACATTCGCATTCCCGCCATAGACAAATGTACGCCCATGTCATCCCAAGCGTGGATGCTCAACGGTGGTACACCCGAGTTCCTCGCCAACTCGACAGCAGAAAAAATCAAATTCTTAAGTGTCGCTTGGTAGAAATAAAAGCGAGGAGCTCCATTGTCGTTCATGGGACCGTCCGTTCGGTACTGTGCTAAGTAGCTTACGGACAAACCGCTGCCTAGTGTCCCCGGTTGGCCTGGCACTATTTTGTAAGTATAAGGACCGGCGAATATAGGATCGCTGTCCCGCTGCTCATCCCATGCCAGCAAGTTGCCCCACCACTCGTTGGTCGGTACAGGTCTCGATCGAGCCTCAGGAGATAGGTGTTTGGGCGAAATGAGCTTCTGGAGGTCCCCTGTTGACCGAAAAATCGGTGGTGGGGGTGCCATCGATACCGATTTAGCACAAGAAGGCGCAGAAGGGAACAGCAAGTTTGACATTGTGATACTTCGTGATTATGAGGAAAAAAAAATCCTATGTTATCGGTACATTAAATCCAGCATTGATTGAAAGTTGTATACTTTGATTGCTGGGGAAAGAATGAGTTTCCGTAAACTTCATCCATGCTATATCTTCATCTCAGGGGGGTGAGTATTAGCCTTACATCCTTTGCGGGGACAGATTTTTCCCCATTAAAGCCGCTTAAATGCTTTGAAAACCAACATTTTCATTTTTCGACCAGACAAAGAGAATGTAGCCTTGCTTGTTGCAACTTCTAGCCGTAGATGAAGCCTCATTGAGATTAAATTCGAGCTACTCGGGGTCCTATACGCGGAGGAGCCGAGCTCGTACGGCATTTCAATGGAACTAGCCTTGCCACCATTAATTAATAGCTTCGCAATAAGTGGAAGCCATTTTTAATATTGAAGCTCTTCAAGTGGATTAAATGGTGATAACTACCCTCGATGACTTGTTTAGCACTACTGCCCCTGGTACATGAGGCAAAACGCCATCACGAACACTTTCTGGTGCGTCCTTGGTGTAGCCTTCGCCCCTGCGTTTAGCAAGATCTAACTGGGCGCGTCTAAATGTTGTGGACGGACGGCAACGGAGACCTAAGACCAATTTGCATCATTCATGTATACGATAATTTAGCTATTGCTATGCAGATGTATCAGAGCACGGATACAAGACGACAATTCCTTAAGTTTTTGTTCTGTTCGCGCGTGCTTACGAAAGAGCCAAATTGGCAAGCTCATGGCGCGAGGAAGCGTGCTGGTACGAACCCACGTCAGCGGCTTTCAACGAAATCCTAGCAGCCAAGTCGTCGATCAATTCAAAAGCTCAACTTGTGCATACACATAAATGCACAATGGAGGCCAATATTTAGATGACCTGAGTCAATTAAAAGCTTGGAGAGGACGCGTATCTCGCTGGTTGCCTTGATATAATTCGAACTAATGCTTTTCTCTGCGCTGATGCTATGCGGTTAACTAACTTATGCTTTTTTAATTGTAGGTATTTGCTTTTTACCCAATGAGCTTTTTGAGAGCGCTATCGTCCAATGAGCATAAGCAGACAGTCCTCGACGGACAGGACGCCAGTGTCTTGCCCGAAGCGACAGCCTTCCTGTCTACGATCCATTTGCCCCATGCAGAGCTCGACGTTTACCGTGGCACCACACGTGCTGGAGCAGGCGTACAAGGCCATCCGGACGACGCCACCGGAGCCCAAGGACTTGGAGCAGTCGGCTAAACTGCAAAGTTTTATGGACGAGCACTTTCCAACTGAATCGGATGCCAACATCACGCGTCGCTCGTTGATCTTGGCCGAGCTTCGCTCTATTTTTCGTGCCTGGGTCAAGAAGGTTTGTATGGAGAGGGGTGTACCAGAGGAGATGGCAGCGGATGCGGGCGGTCAGATATTAGTCTCGGGGTCCTACAGACTGGGCGTTAACGAGCCAGGAGCCGATATTGACACCATTTGTGTCGCCCCACGCCACGTCACACGCGAGGACTTTTTTTCGTCGCTTAAAGAGATATTTTTAAAGCATTCAAAGGTTTCCCAGCTCGTGGCTATCGAAGGCGCTATTGTGCCACTCATTACCTTTGACTACGAGGAGATTAATATTGATCTCCAGATTGCCATTTTGCCACGAAACTCAATTCCAGAAGATCTTAATATACTGGACGATCATGTACTTGTTGGCGTGGATGTGGCTACTGAAAAAAGTCTTAATGGTCCGCGTGTTACAGAATTAATGATTAAGTTGACACCCAATCGAGAAAGTTTCATCAGTGTACTACGAATTGTTAGACGCTGGGCAAAACGACGCGGGTTGTACTCGAACAAGATGGGATACCTTGGTGGTATTAATTGGTGTATCTTGGTGTGTTTCATTAGCCAATTGTACCCAACGGCAGCACCTTCAACCTTGTTGCTGCGTTTTTTTATGGTCTTGAACAACTGGAAATGGCCACTTGCAATTCAATTGTGTAAGACACACGATGCCAAACTTGGTCTAGAGATCTGGAATGCTAACGCGGGTCACAATCGGTGGGTTGGCTAGCATTTGTGTGAAATTCTCCCCTTACTAATTTCTATTTGCGTGTATTGATGTGGATCGTCAGCTACCAAGTGATGCCGATACTAACGCCCGCTTACCCGTCGATGAATTCGTCGTTTAATGTGTCGACGCACAGTCTGGCTGTGATGAAGAAAGAGTTCAAGCGCGGCTTGACCATTGTTCAGGACGTTTTAAGCAAAGGTGGGTCAGATTGGGGATCGCTGTTTGAGCCCTCTGAGTTTTTTGCCGTCCACCAGCACTACCTTGCGGTCGAGGTGTACACAGTGAAGGAAGAGGAAGAGCAGGCGTGGTGCAGTTTTTGTGAGTCGCGTATTCGTAAACTTGTCGAGTCTTTAGCGTACAACCCGGCGCTTTGCAGCTTGCGAGTCTTTACTAAGCGATACCCTTTAAGCTACGTGACAAATGGCGACGCTCCGGCCACCGAGTTGCTGAATGGTCAGTCTTCAGACCAATCCCCAGTGCAGCCTAGCAAGTTTGGTGTCTGCTTCTACTTGGGTTTTGACATCGATCGCCGCCAGCTACGCAGTCGTGAAGTAAGTATCGATAACTCAGTGGAGTACTTTAAAAATAACGATCTGTACCGCTGGAACAAACGAACGCCTACAATGGACGTGCGGGTTACTCCTGTTGTTTGGAAAACATTGCCAGACAGTTTGTTTGAAGAAATGGGTGGACGAGCCGTCGCACGCGTCCTCCGTCGTGAGTTTATGAAGAAGAAGAAGGAAGAAGAGAAGAAAGCGGAGGAAGCGGCTGCGCCGAGTCCTTCGCTTTCGAGTGATGATGGCGTTCATTCGCAAGAGGTTGGGGATGTGCCAACCTACAGTCAGAAGGCTGCGTCAACTGCTACCGAGACGGCTGATGGCAAAGACAGCCTCTCGCAACCAGGAAGTCCTGATCCTGCAGCAGACGGAGCCGAGTCGACCAGCCCTGATTTAGCGATCACGACTTTACTCAAGGCGGAGATGGAGGTGCAAATGGCATCTCTTGAAAATACAACAGGTAAGCGTGATCATGATGGTAAGGCGTTGAATGAAACTGGTGGCACAGGCGAGAAACCGCTGGGTAGTGGCCACGATTCTGCGACCAGGTCGATCTACGGTGCAGCAGCTCAAGGAGTTGCAACACCAGTGAAGGTGACAAAGAAGCCGTTGGAGTCGGCTCCTTCCGCCGTGTCTTCGCCACGCAAAAGACGTAAAATGAAAATCACTTTTGCCAAACTAAATTGAAAAGTTGTGCTTAGCACGTGTGGCAAAAAAAAGAAAACAGCACTACAAAAAAAACATTTTCCACGAAACAAAAAAGTAGAGATAGCAACAGCAGCGACAGATTTGCGCGGATGTTTCTTGACAGCCATGACTCTGGTGATCGTGAGTAGATTTCGATTGAGCACCAAGCGGATGTCATGTGGTATGTGTGCATGTTTGTATGCTCACACAACAGCGATGAAGGTGTTACCGACGAAAGACTGGTGACAGCGACCGCATCCGTGCCTAATTCGTCAATTTTTGTCGGACCGGGATAAATAGATAGGAGCACGCTTTTGCGAGCGGCGTCATTGCGCAGAGTGGATGAATGGCCTGCAAGACAATAAAAATCAAATAACAGTAACAAAACTGTCATCGCTTGATGTCAATTCACTCGCGTTATCACTCACCGTATTTCAGTTACTTAGTTTGAAAAGAGAAAGAATGTAACTAGCTTCAGCCAAAAAGTCTTTTCTGCATTTGTAAGCTCTTGTTGATCAAGGAAAGTAGACAACTGAAATTGTGCCGTTGTCAGTGACGGACGCTTGACCTGAGAGCAGGCAGACAATACTCGCTGAAATTTGGCTCGCCAAGTTCTATCAGTAACGCATTGATGCTTTGTAACTGGGGGCAAGAACGAAGACGTTCTAGAAAAGTATCGGATTAACACACTGACGAGGAATGCATCCAGCACATCCTGGGGTTGCTTTGAGAGCAATGTCAACGGCACTGCTTCCGCCAGTAGTTGAACTCGCGCTGAAGCTAGAGACGTGATATGTAATGAGCTTCGATGCCACAGCGCACCAAGCGCTTCTTCAGTTTGATTAGTAAGCCAAACACCAAATTCAATTAGTGAAGAGCTACTTTCCATGATTTCTGGCTTATTCGTAAGTTGCGTATCCTCGACATTCTTCGATTCAAACGCGGTTTTTAAAATAGGCCAGCACAAACTGCAGTATTCGCTTAATAAACGCAAATCCACAACTTCTAAAGCAGTTGCCAACCTTGGCACTTGCTGCAAGCGAAAGAGAGCGTGTAGAGCATTAAGGATTGAAGGCATCACCAATTCTGGTTCTTCTTGCGTAAGATTTAGTGCTCGAGAATTTAACTGCATTGACCACCAACTACTGCCCCAATCTGCCATCCCAAATATATTTACTTCGTTATCATTGTCTTCGCATTCAGTATCGGCATCCACACTGGAAGTAAAATATTCACGGAAAAGTCCTCTCAGTCGATTGTCGCTATTGCCGTCCGTATATTTGGCAAATATATCCGAGTCTTTGCGATGTCTGCGCTTCAAAAACACCACATTATTGTTCCGCAATATTTCTAGCCGAAGTGAGTTAGCTGCTCTCGTTTTGACCGGCTCGAATGATTGCCGTCCGTCCGACATTGGCGACGCCGATATCTCAATCGGAAAATATTCAGGATCTGATATAGCGAGACGTTGGATCGTTGTGATGTCTGGAAGAAGACACGGAGTCTGTAACATGCGATGCAAAGGTTGGACCTCAGTCTCGGGAAGAAAATCGACTCTAATTTGAACGGCACACGTCTGTTTAGTATTCACGTCCACAGTTTCCAGAAATCGCGAATTATCAACGGCCAGCACGTAAAGGTGGCGAAGAGCTTGCAGGTGGTACTTGTTATCTGCCGTATTCATAGGCGGCATTGGATAGAGTGAGATCACGAGCGATGCAATCGCCTCTTTTGATCGTGAAATAGTAGCACGCCCACTACCAAGGAAAAGCAAGCCGATTGCCATACTAAGCGCCATATGATTCCCATAGCTCACTCCTGCGTCCACACGTTGTCGCAATGTAATTGACCGCAACAGCGTCAGACTTTCTACGTGGCCCGTGCCAGCGTCAACAAGAGCAAGCGCCTGTGCACATACGGCCAAACATCGTTCCACAGTGGCACGTTCTGTCGCAGCAGCAACAACGTTGCTACTTCCCCGCAAAAGTCTTGCACTTGACGAAAAAGTCTTCGTCCTTAATTCACGAAAGTGCAGCACATAGCTGCGAAGTGTAGCCCGAGCAGACACATTTCCCGTTCCTGCGAACCGCAATCCCATACTCATGCACGCTCCTGCCGAAATGTTTGCATAAGCCTCGCAGATCAAGTTCAAATCCGAATGGGATGGCAAGTCAGTCGTGTGCTCTTCTCGTGTCTGTATCGAAAGGTACGCTTGCCGAAGCTGAGGTGGAATTTCATGCAGGTCGATCCATTCCTTTGTAGGTAATATCTCGTTCCACATGATGAGATTCATGGCCAGCGTGCGTACCAAGAGAATGTCGGGGCGAACATTATTCAGAAGAATAAGCGTATCCGGTACCGCCAATTGTGCTGCCACCGCCTTATTATTACTTTGCATGTACATGAAGGCTAACGCCAGAGCACTTGCACAAGCAGTCACCCCTATATTTACGTGCTCGCCACCACCACAAGCCCCACTGCGATCACTCGATTGTTTTGTTTCGCGACCGACACCAGGAGAAGCAGTTGAACTGCTGTTGGGTGTTGTGTGATCTGTTGTACTACCACTTCCAGCTGGCCCACTACCTGCATTGCCAAAGTCTTGGAAACGTTGGCCACGGTGCAAGCAGCATCCAGCTGCATTTGTATCTCGACACTGTTGAGCCCCACCAACGATGTACTTGAATAGCTTTTCCTCGAGCTTAAAGTCGGCCAGTCCAGGGTCTCCCGTCGTATTCTGTCCACGCCCAAGTGTAACAAGACCAAGTGCCATCCCTGCTGCTAATGCATACCCCTCGAGTTCATCAAACGAAGGCATCGATGTTCCTGCGTTGCCGATACTTCCCACGAATTGCGCACTTGATGGAGACCGTGCAATTTCAGTAAGCAATAGTTCTGCCATCAACCGATAACCTGTACCTTGGTAAAGAATGCCGAGTCCTACAAGTGCTGCCGTTTGAGTTGACGCAGGCACTGAAAATTCTCCGAATGGTGGAGGCAGCAAAGATGGAACATGTAGACACAACATCTTGGAAACTGACCGCTCTAACGCTAGCTCTAATCCCGTTCCTAGCAGAGGAGTCATGTCAACCGAGGAAAGCTCAGAAAATCCGGTATAGAAATGATTGTCCTCAAGGAAATTTATCTCATCCTCATCACCTTCATTAGCTGCTTGTAGAGTGTGAATTTGCTCATCGCTTGAATCAGTCGTTGCTGCTGTAGTTTGCTGTCTTTGCTTACGCCGACAATGAGCGGCACTGCTGGCCATACCGAGCATAATTGCAACGGTCACAAATTCATTTGACAGTGACAGGTAATTGTATACATCAGCCATGGACAAGCACTTGAGATGGCCACGAAGTCCAATTCCCAGCAACAATCCTGCATGGGCTGCATATGCCTCTTCTAGATTGCGACCAGAACTATTTTTTGTCCGGGTTGCTGTTTCCTGCTGACCGTCTGCACCTCCAACCGAGCTTCGCTGCGCCGCATCGTTGACTGACGGTCGGTGATACTTTATCCAGTGGCGATTAATGACACCCGAAAGATCATGTGTAGGAAGACGTAAGCCTGTCGCGCAGCCGTTGTGAAATTGAGGCCAGTACGTCAGCTCTTTGGCATAGCCAGACAAGTTAAGCTCCACAATAGCGTTTGTCGGTGGTTTACGACCTTGCAGAGGCAGTGCAGGTATTTGAAGTCGCCAGGTTTGTGTTTGAGCGAAAGCACCATCGAGACTACCAAGTGTGACCATGCCACGAGCCACTGAGAGTGCCATCGATCGTTTGCAAAGAAGCAACAATCGAGCTTGCTGCTGCTGGGCGTAATCAAGATCCGATGAATTTGGTGTTTTTTCGAGCCTCAAACACAGCGGTCGACTCGAGCGGAGAAGCCGCGCAACTTCTTTCATTCTCTGATCAGTAGGAAACGTGGGCTGGCTTCGACTTATAAGGCATTCCAATCCATCCCAGTCATTGTGATTCTCACTTTTAAGGTTCGTGCCAAACTTTTCTGCTTTCCTTGTGGCAAAGCGAGAGTGCTCTTTCCCGAAAGAATAGTTAAGATCGGGCAGACGTTCTGCGCTGATAATACTAAGGTCTTCGCGGCCCAAAGTTTTACATATGTTTTCGGTGATTAAAGGAGGCGGATGGTGCTTCAATTGACGGTAGACTTGGACAACCGGGAAGCTTAGACTAACGGGAAGGTCGTCTACTGACAGCGTGCTCCCAATAGGATCTTGTGTTAAATACACGATCAACTTGAATGCATTTGACTGCGTAGTCTGCACTTGAGAACTTTCTTCATTTAAACTTGAAGATAGCAGCTCGAAGACTCGACAAATCGATTTCGTGCGTAGAAGTGGACACTTTCCATGTCGAAACGAGCAGCCAGAAAATTGTATCACACTGTCAAAAAGCGTGGAAAAGTCCATTAAGTTATCTGACGTCGCAGACATTTTGCTTTGCAGCCGCAAAAGCAAATCGGGCACAGATCCGTACGCTGAAAAGCATAAGAGTCCTTTCTTTTCGGTCTTTTGAAGTCGTCCTTTCTCAAAAAAGTTCTCTTCTAATATTATGCGGCTTTGAAAAACGCAATTATCCTCTTGGTAATACAGAATAAAAGGATCCAGCTTCAGTCGCACAGCCATCGTCAACAACAACTTAGCTAGATGCAACCGATCTCGGAAAAGTGTTTTTGACAGTTTGAGATCTTCGCAAAGCATGTGAAGTCCAGTAAGAATTACCTCAGGAGAAACATTTATACATGACAATTTATCGTTCGATTGATTGTCTTTCGTACGAGTGCCACGATGACATTGACGGGTGGATTCAGTCACGGGTAGCTGCATTGTGGCTAAAAGCATGGCGTGCTCATACTGGTACATGTCATGAAACTCACTGCGACAAAGCAGATCAAATGATGATAAACTTGCAGCCTTCTTCGCATCCTTAGAGTTCGTTTTAGCTGCTCTGACTAAAGAGTTATCAATTGATTGCTTTGGTAGCATAGTAAGAATAGTTTCACAAAAAGCCTGCCATTCAAGTCCTCCGTCTGTCAAATCGTCCGCTTGTCTTGACTTTTGAGCTTTACTATGGGCCAAGCTGACGACATGTGCTTTTAATACGCACAAGTCCTTGGGGGGAACAATACACGCCAGTACATTATAAACTTGCTCTAAACGAGGACAGCTTAAAACCTTAAGTGGATGCTCACATCGCACGATCTTACCACTAGTGTAACCACACTGCTTTGGAAATAAAATTTCGTAATCAGAGCCTCGGCCGATAGCGTTTAATTGCACATTCGCAGCCAATCGCAGCTTTGTCGAGCCGTCTTCGTCTACAGCTCCAATTGAAGTAACGCTGTGTTCTACATCAGGAAGAAGCAAATGGCAGATTGGATAGTGTGCTCGGTACAGCGTGAGCGTACCATTCAATTCAAGCACCACGATATCAGTAGAGCTTTCGAAATTTGTATCGTCATCATCCCTAGAGAAATCATATTGCTTAATTGGAACCGCATCACGACATTGCAAGATACGAACGCTATTACTATCACTGTCGTCATCACTAAGCTCTGCCGTTGCTTTATCAAGTTCGGTAATGGGTTTGAGAAGAAGAGTTCCAGTATCTTTGTCCATCAAACACAATAACGGAAAGTTGTCCATGCTTGATGCAAAAAATGCTGCTTTGGAAGCGTCTTCCAAAGACAGTAACGCCATCTTCGTCCCTTCTGTCACAGGTGAAGTAGGCAAGAGAGAAGATGCAGAGGAAATTGGGGATAACTGCATTGGCATTGAATTCACGGGTCCTACCGGCAACATTTTCCAGAGCATTGTTGCAACCCAATCTGGTTTAATCCACTCCCGTGGTTCCCTCAAGTCACACTTGGCTTGATATCGCGTCCATGTCGGTCCATCAACCAATTTTATCTCTGGTTTTAAATCTTTTGTCACTTTTTGCACTGCATTTAATCGATAGACACAAAATCTCTGCTCCCAGCGATGAAAGGTTACTAAAATAGGCGACACAGCGTCCTCAAGCACATCCACGGCTTCTAATGCGGAGTCGGAAAGATACTTTTTGTCTCCGTTCCCAGTCATTGCACTTAAGGCTACGGGTTTGACCTCATCTAGCGGGTGCCGTAGCGTAAAATACCTCGGTCTTACCAACTCACGATTATCTTCAGTGCTGTACTTGTACCTCTCGCCGTCTCCTCGATTGCCCGTGCTTGCACGTCGACTTTTACTAGCCAGAGCCACTGCAGCAGCATTTTGGGTTTGCTTCGACGATGACGGAATCGGAACCGCTGGACTGCGCTGCAATAGCAAACCGTGGCCATTCGCAGGAAAGAGTCGATTGGCCTGAAACGGTAGTGCCACCTCAAATACTTCGCCAGCTGCCGTGTAAACGTTCAAGCAGTCGGAGCGCACTAAAATGCACAAATGAGGGTGCAGCTGGGACTTTATCGGAGCTTCCCGCGCCCTACTGCTCTTCTGCCATCCATTGGACTGTGATGTTGTGCCGTGTAATATTTGTGGAGAGAAATCTGCCAACACGGCATGCAAGACGCGCCCTGGAAACACGAAGCGCCGCTCGACGACGTGCGTGCCACGATGTAAGAAAGAGACGCTATTGTAGGTCACGCGCACGAAATACGGGGAAGAGGCATAATGCGATTCGCTAAAAAATAAACTCTCGGTGTCCACTAACAACGAATTGCGCTGATTGGAGCGCACACCAGCACAACGCACGCGAATCTTTGGCATTGCCATTGGAGTGCGTCGCCACGAGATGCAATGCTGCCTTTTTTTACGACTACAAGTGCAATTTAGAATACCTGTTCCTGTTTCACTACACAAAAGTATTGCCGAAACCAGTTAATTACGTCTATCAGTCTCGCACTTAGATTAAGATTTCGTCAATCAAGCTCTCGTGGGTCAAAGCCTTTTATATATAATGCTGGTTAGCGCGGTAAACACGGTGGCTGCACTAAGAAGACGGATGTTTAGCCGCAAAAAATTGACTACTTGTTCCGGGAAAGGGTGATGAATAACGTTTTCGTGACAGACGCAAGAGTCGTACAATTTTGAAGGTCCGGAACAGTGACACTCATATGTTTATGGAACTTTGGACGATGAGCACGCTTATCATCTTAGGCATATCATTTCTTTCAAAACGAGGGGTCTTTCCAACTTATCGCCTTTAACCAAGCTATGTCAGTTGCCTGCCGACGCATTTTGTCGCCAACGTCTGAAGTATTCACTTTAGCGGCGTGGTTCTTCTTGGGAACTATGACCCAATGATTTGACTCATGTACCCTTCCGACCCATTGCAGAATACGGCACAACATTTATAATAGCTCCTGCACACGGAGTCTTGCACAGATTTGGCGTTCAGTAAGATACGCGAGCACTCTATCAATACGCCTCAAAGCCTAAAATTTGTTATCTCAATTGTGGTAGACATTCCAAATAATTTTCCAAAATGCAAAACCAGTATAAACTTTGATCTGATGCACATGTTTTATAGCTTTCAACATATATAGATAACAACGACCCGTCCAACCCATCCCATTTAGAATTAATGGCGCCCAATAGAAAAGGTAGAATGCCATCTATTACCCGATGATTTTATACGAAAAATAGTTTTGATCCTAGACAGGCAGCGTAGAAGGCCTGCTTCTTCACCTAAGGGCGCATCGACATCATATGCGTTAACTGCCTTAAGTCTGCGCCCGACTCCAAAAGCGGCAATTTAAAGTAGTTCGCTTGCTAGGGCCAGAGGAACATCCGACTTGCCACGACAAAACATGTGTATTCCCTCACCTTTGCGCAATGATACTTAGACAATTCTGCCTTCGAATAGCGATGCAGACAACAGGTACCACGACCACTCTGGTGGCGAGGAGCCCCAACTTTTACGACAATGCTGTCAAAACGACTACTTCGATTGCGCGTAAACCTTGAAGGTAATAAATAGACTTGTCGTCGGACTCCTAGGACATGCGAAAGTTCTCATCCGTCATCACAAAAAGGTCGACCGCAAATTCTTAAGATTAAAACCTCTTTGGAAGGCTCTTGCTAATGATGTTGCCCGCATTGATAATGTGGAGAAGGAGAAGGAGAAGACAAAGACGACAGCCCACTGTACATCTAAAGGACGGTCCGGCGACCGCGATCATTAACGCAGTTCACAATGGGCTGTTTGACTTGTTCACCGCTTGATTTGATTCTGTCCAAGAAGTGGAAGCTCTACTATTTAAACTGGTCGGCAACCGCCACTCAGAAGACCACTTTTACAGGCGAAATACGCACGGGTGCGGCCCGGGCGAAGGTGTTTTGTGTGCTCAGGTCTCTTTGAGAAGGTTTTGAGAAGGGTACTGAATACCATAATTAAGATTTTGACGGTACGGGTTGAAGGAGGTTTGCATAGCCAGGATCAATTGTAAGATCTGACACTTAAGCATCTTAGCAATGCTGATGAATATTCGAGCTGCGAAGAGCATCCGTTTTCTAGGTATGCTATCTGCCTCAAGCGCAGTAACTTTAACAGCCAAAGTTTAACACCCGACCAGTCGTCTGAAAAGGTCACACCCAGTAAGCGTGTGGCGGCTTGCTAAGGAAGGATTTAGCTCTGTCGACCTCTTCGGAGATCCTAAATGTCGAAAGGGCTTAGTCCCAAAGAGCCCCGTGTCTTAAATACACATAACACTTATAAAACGGAATAATAGTTTAGGCAATCGTGAAGAGCTTTTGTAAAGCAAGGTTTGCTCTCGTTGACGTGGAAAAATCACGCTCAACGTCCCACTTTCGAAGAAAGTCAGCGATATGTTGAGACTCTACGAGCACTCCAACGTGACATTTATACAGTTCGCTTAGCGAGAAAAAAAGGTCTTTGTGCGCGGGGCTAGTTGTAAAATTTCCTCGATTTTGATATTGTCGAGCGCTATTTGGTCTTAGGACCAAATACGGATTATAAAATCATTCTTTGTATGGTATGGCCAAATCGCAACTAAGACCTGGCTGTTGGACAATGACTTTGGGTGCATCCTACTTTGCAAACGTGTGATTAGTAAATTGACAATTTTTCCTTAATAAGATATACAGTACTGCTGCTTCTCTTAGCTTCAAGTACAAAACACAAAAATTTTGCATTCACTGCTAGAAAGCCGAAGAAACGCCAACAGTGAAATGAGTCGGCTAATGTTCTGGACAATGAAATGTCGGAGGTTGAAGGAAGCTGATAAAGTGGCGTTTACTAAAAGATGCTGGTCATTAATGGCCTGGCCGGCGCTTAGACATGTTAGTACGAGCGAGACCCTACGATTCGCACGCAAGCGGCTGGACGATTTTCACTGAAAGCCTTCATTACGGTATGCTAATACGCTAATAGTGACATGATATGCCAATAGTGACATGATTGACTTAGTGACAAGCGAGGCACTGCGTTCGGGAAGGCGCTTAATCCACAGAGCGGTCATCGTAAGACATAGCACTCGCTGCATGTTATGATTGGCATTGAAAACTTAAGGGTAAGGCAGCATGAACGAACGCTATCACTGCACGTTGAGTGGCACAATTTATGCTGAACTCATAGACTGAGCAATCACTGCATACGGTACAAGCTTTGACTGGCTGTAGGTCAAGACATCAAAGGCGCGACCCTGATGATGCCCGTGAAGGGACATGTAACCCACTGGGCAAAGCTCGTTGTGGATTATACTTTGTGTATGTATGCAATTACATAGTCTATCAAAGGCCAAGGTAGCTGCGACACTACTCTTCTTAGACTCTGCTACGCAAAGCGTTTTGCTGGACATCAGTGTATACGGTGTGTCTATGAAAATCGCGTCGACCCGAACATGAGACGAGATTTACCGTCGAGCCTTTCAATATCGTTAAAAAAAGGGAAGACGTCGTGTATTGCAACCCATTTGATCTTGAAAGGGTAGAGTGTAAAACAGAAATGGCAATAAATGAAGATACTCGCAGGGTCGAAACAAGTAGCCTATCTTGTTAGTAGATGTTCTGCTTGAGCTAGACGAGACGTCTACGTGAGAGCATAGAGTGGATTGTAAGGCCGACTATTAAGACAATCATTCGGTCCGACTGAGATATCAACTTCTCAACACTATAGTGTGAAGCAGGCTCAAAAGACACTTTCTGCATAGAGTGAATCGTCAATATTTAAAATTTGTTGGATTGGTATCATCTTTTGGTGAAGAATTACATCGATAATACCTGCCTTTTGAGGTATCACCAAACGTCATGAATTCGATCTTATCTTAGGAGCCAAATACTGCGTACCACGGCAGTTGTCTTCTTTCAAGAAATAGCGGGCCGACATGAACGCAATTTTTGGTACAAAGAGCGAGGCAAAGATGATTTCGGAGAGTAAATCTTTCACTTTCACACCGACAATAACAGAATGTTAGATACTAAATGGCGCCTCGCGCACGCTTAGAGTAAGCTAAATACTTCGCACAGACGTCAATTCAAACAAAAAATCGTGCTACTTAACAACTTGTCGAAATGCATGCATAGACGGCTATTTTTTGCACTCCATCGAGAAAGTGGCATACCATTGACTAACGGCATTTTCCGGAAGAGTTTTATCATGCTTTAAGGACTCTCAAACGCTCCTGTAAAGTTGAGTTTTCTGGTGATCATATTGGTCAGATCTCACCCAGTGAATAAGCATACATACTTCGATGGTATTTTTTGTCGATGTCGTGCAGAGCACGTGGGAGAAAAGCTTATCATTCACCTTCAAAAAGTACTCGAGTGCACGAGATTAGATAAATTTTACGCTAATGCGGGTAATTTTTGGCAAAAAACATCCCCTTTCGGTCTTTTGATCAGCGAGCACGGCCATCGATTCAATCGCACTAAGGTCAAGGCTAACGCTAATTGGTTGGTTCCACTGAAGCAGAAAGACCTTAAGAAAATGTCTTGACCTGACTGACTATTTGCACAAGTATAGTGCGATTTGCAAGAAAAGTACTCATGACAACCAATCGGCCTCCTTTTGAAGGACACAGACATGGCTTTGATTAGTTTAACTTGTAAAAACATTTTTCAAACTCGAGATAGTCCTGCTATAGGCTAAAGAACGACGGCTAAGTGTTTTCTGTGACGCATATTTTATTATCGAGACAACATTTCTGCAAGCAGACAATGTCCAACAAAATCATATGATCGCGTATGAGTTTCGACAGCTTGAGGCTACTTTGAAGAGCTGATCTGTCTGCAAAGAGCGACTCTGTTAGATGTATGTTTTCGCCAAGCTTATGCTCGACCTACTTGGCTCTAGTCCTTTGTGATCTATACAAGTGCGCCATTACACTGCAAAACAGTCGCCTCACCCACTGTAAAGGATTGTCTGGTGGCTCATCAACTTTGCCAAGTATAACTTTGGGGTGAAACATACGTCAGAAACGCAGAATGCTTTCACTGGTGAGCCTTTTTGCCGCTTATACTAAGCGCTTGAACGTCATCATTGCGATCTCATCCGTATTAGATTAAAATTGTGGCACGCATGCGCAAGATGACATGAGTGAAGTTCTGGTGAAGGCTTTTGGACTCGATGGCTTTCCTGAAAATAATGATTGCGCGGTTAAGCGTGATGATGTATCGGCTTTCGAAGGAA
Organism: Plasmopara muralis; assembly: GCA_003676415.1. Lineage (NCBI taxonomy): Eukaryota > Oomycota > Peronosporomycetes > Peronosporales > Peronosporaceae > Plasmopara > Plasmopara muralis. Next base: position 156,050 of record RCHQ01000036.1, on the reverse strand, counting down.
GCCGGGTAGCTGTACTACAACATTCTTATCGGTGTCAAGATACACGGATTGGCGGTCGTCGTGGCGGGGAAGATATATCTCTTAAAAAACTATTGACAGCTTAAGTTGTACAATCGGGTCTGTCTGTGGGGGCGCACGTGCGAAATGAACCAACCTTGCCAAATGTAGCTGCACTGTTGGCATGTTTCTTGTGCCATTCATTAGCAGTCCATTAGTATAAATTAGTTCTCGGTCTACTAAATACTTGGCTGATAGAACTACTGTAGTGGTCTTTTCTGACTGACGGAGCAAAATGCCTCATTTAGCGGCTGTACATAAATACTCAGCGGTGCCAAAATAGTAGCGCAATCTCTCAATCAAGTTTTTGGATACGTGGACTACTGGTGTCACTTATTTCAGACCAAAAATTTCTGCAACGGGATTTTTTGAAAGACTAGTTACAAAAGAATTGGCATCAAATAGGACATGTCTATAACTGACTATCTTCAGACCGATGATCGTACAGATCGAGTGAGCCGCGTCGTCGAAGACGCGCTTCGTACTGTATGCTCGGATATTTCGAGGCGTTAAAGCAGCATGCTTCCGCTCATTAAGCAGCCATTGATCAATGCCACTCGTGCCTTAGCCGCCTACGCACTGTTTTGACGTAGATGGATTAGCTTACCCTCGCACTCCAGTTTGCACAGCACATTGCGGCGATAGGTTTGATATAGAAAGATTAAATAAGCGGCTTGCTTATATCATCGACCTCGTATTGCAAAGACATTAGGTCTAAGCCATTTGGTATGAAAAGACAAAGACAAGGGAAACGCCAACATGCTCGAAAGAAGTATTCGTTCCGAAAGAGAAGATATAACAAGCAGAACATTTCCAAATGAAAATTTAATACTATTGATTTCAAAACCTGCCCACTGATGTAACTTATGCTGCCTCAATAGAAAAAAGGCTCGGTACATACACTTAAAAGTAAAAAAGAATGCGTATAATGATGATAGTGATGCCGCGGCTGTAAGTCTTGTGCATGTTTTGCATGTTCTGAAAAGCAGTGACTCGAAGGGACTGGTGTATCGGTTAGATTTTTAAGATGGCGTCTTGAAGTTAGACAAATTTGATGCTAAATCTGGATGTGGGTAGATAGTCCATCTCTGTCCCACGGCTATGGGCTTAATATATCACGGTTAGGCTTATCTCTTCTGTCACAAGTCAATTTCTTTACGACCGACTCAATCCATTTACATTCACATCAGTAATTATATGGGCTGATTTCAGCCGTTCTATGACTCGGACCATGGGAACGTGGAAGCTTCGGCATAAAAATATGCGCAAGCACAGCAATATATGTCAGTCCGATAAGTGGGCTTATATTTAGTTTTGGTCACGGATTGCCGCAACCTCTGCCTCAAGAGGCGCGAGTCGAGTCCTACACTCAAGAAGCAATACGACTACGCAATCGAAGCTCGAAATTTGGTCGGATAAAATCCAAAGTCTCCACGTTTGAGGCAACAAGCGCATGTCTTGGCGAAGACACTTTTTAATGACGGCTTTACAGCTCACCATCTCCTTAGTTGCATTCATCAGACGTCGGTCGCGAGCAGTGGTGTGCTACCGCCAGTGCGCTTCTCCTATAGCTCAGTTGATAGAGCGTGCGGCTGTTAACCTTAAGGTCTCTGGTTCAAACCCTACTACTGTCACTATCTTCAGCAAAACCGTTCATTAGACACGATAAAAGTCCAGATTGGTTCTCGCGGCATCCCAACGTAAGTACGATGCGCCGTCGTATGACTATCAGTTCGTGCTTTGACAAAAATGGCTGCTCGGACTTTGGAGGGAATGCACAATTTACAGCGGTGATGTCTAATCGACAGAAAGTTCAAGAAATGGCTCTATCGTGTATAGACTCTAGGATTCCAAAGTCTTGATGGAAAAGAATGTATCGAGGCTACAAGAATTTGATTGTGTCGCGCTAGTTGGTAGGAACACCATTTCATACACGTGATGTTTTGCACATCGATGAAATAGGCGGTACTGAGTACTGAGAAAGTCGTACATGGTCTGATTACCATTGCTCAATGCGTATCAATAGGATTAATTATGGTGGATAGTTTCCGTGATAAACACTATCGATAAAATCCACCTACACTTATATGAGAATTACACTAATTCTTGGCTTCAAGAATAAAAGTATGAACTAATTAGACTCGTATTAATTTTGTATATAGAATTAAACTTGAAGACCTGACCTCACGCTTCCACGTAGAAATTAGCTACGGCAGCTTGCTGCAATGACCGTGCGGCGGCTTGATAAGCTCGTTGATGATATATTTGCCCTTGCTAGATCTTGAGTTTCATTGTCACCTCAGCGGGTGAAAACCCCAACTTCTAACTGCATCCAAATTTGCAGAGTACTCGTTACGCTGGTGTTAGGGTTTATGATACTATGCAAATCAATAGAAAAATAGGTAGCACAGTTGATGATTCTTGACTCCACGTTCGCAGTATTACGACTTTACGAAGCTGCACGAATCCACTTTGCCCCTACATCGTTCTACAGAACGGTCTTGACCCAACTCGCCAATCAACGCATTTGCAGTCAACACGCTTCGCGCATATGGCTTTGCAGTTGATGTTGCCTGATTTAATTTTTTAAAAAAGCCACACTCGAATGCGAGTTAATAAAAATCAAAACTATTTTACCTGTATAACGTAGAAAATCGGATTAAAAGGGCCTTTCGGTCGCTGCTGGCATTAACTGTTGGTTGCTTATGCGCTACGGACATTGCAACTCATGTTTAGCTAGTACGTTTCGACGCCCGAAATTATGAGCTATACAATTTTAAAGATCATAGCACCGATGCCCGCAGTGTATCGGTCGGCGTGATTTGTACCAAAACTATAGTACGTGAAAGTATCTCACAAATTTCTGCAACATAAAAGCAACATAAGCTTGATGTTGCCTTGCACAATCACTCTCATTCCCATTCAATGCACATGCGGGGCGGGCCGTTCCTATTTCCGCTGTATATGGATCCAGCAGACGCTGCAGTAGTAGATGCTCGTGAGTCTTTGCATCCAGTAAGCCCTGCACCTGCAGAAGTTGATGTGCCTTTCGATCCGAAGCGTTTAGCGACGCTGATTCGTGCCGCAACCACAAACAAACCTTGGTGAGACTTATTATGGACCTAAAATCTCATAGTGTTTACAATGCAGTAACTAATTAATGTTACAGTTTGGCTGGCGAACCAGCAAAAATTGAAGCTGATGTTTTAAACTCATTGCCCAAATGGGTGCAAGCAGTCGTGCAGACAGGTTGCTTCCAAAGTATGTGATTCGGCTTTACTGCAATTTTACTATTACAGTGTATTCAACATACTAACGGCTAATTTAATGGCTGTGTAGCCGGTGGAGTATTGCCATCTTCTCGAGCAGAGCTGGAAAGAAATCCGGAGCTGCAGAACGAAACAGAATATCGGAAAGCACCAAAAACAAGATCGGTGGGCCATGATATGAGTCGCGATGACTTGTCAGGTGATGCAGGAGATGAGCTACCGATTGGAGTGGATGACCTTAATGTTGCGCAAGCCTTGGACTCGACAATGAAAGACGTCGAAGAGGTCTCATCAGGTCTAACCCATGCTGAGCTCACCGCTGACAACGTAGGAAAGTATACTGAACTACTAAAGAGATTGTTTAAGAAGGCTTTGAATCGGCAGCAGAGTGACATTTTTGAACGGGACGAAAAGGTTTTTTATAAGCCTGAAGAAGTGAAAACATTGCTGCAGATTCTCAAAAGCATGGAAAAAAACTCCTGGATAAATAGGCTAGAGTCTGAGCTGCTGATTTCTCTGATGAACGCATTTGACGCGCAGGTGCGACTGGGATTGGCAGTGAATACATCAGGCACTGAGTTGCCAAAAGATGAAACGTGGTTGGATGAGCAAGCTTCGAGGCACATAGCATTGCTTGACATTACAATTTGCGAGCTCATTGTGATGAAAACTTTTCAGATTGATCGACGAGTTCTTTCTGAGGAGACTATTGATAACTGCTTTCACCTCCTGCATGACACCATTCGGTGTCTACTGCTTCCATGTATTGACACATCATTTGCAACGACTGCATCTACATTGGCAATAAAATCTAATGAAACGAAGCAGTCAACTGGTTGCAGAAGTTTTGGCTTATCTCGAGTGAATTTGCGTGTGAATAAGAGAGCTCGCCATGCTGTAGAACGTGTTTCTCACGTATGCTGTGAGTTCATGGACCAGCTTGCTACTTTAATCACGAGTGTTAAGCTTGCAGATCGATTAATACTCCGACTTTCATCATCGATGGTAGAGCTTTTTGCTTTGGATCACAGCTCGTACGCCACGTCATTGCAGCAAAGCGCTTCAAGCATTTTGCGAGGTATATTTTTGCAATACAAGCCTCATCGAGAGTCACTGCTTGAAGATATTGTGGGCATCATAGTGAAGCTTCCCACTGCCAAGCGTACCCTCAAAACGGTGAAATTAGCTAATTCCAATGACACTGTACAACGTATTTCAACTTTGGTTGTGTCGTTACTTCAGTGTTGTGCCGCTCCCTGCTCCCTCGAAGCGATGGAAAAGGTGACTAGCGTGCCGGCAGCTTCGAAGAAAGTATCATCAAATAATGCCACTGAAATTGAGACTTCACCCAGGGATGATGAGACAATGACACTATTGGAAGGTGTTCAGAACAACGCGAGATCATTTGTTCGGTTGTTTTTAAGAGCATGCTGGAAGAAAACTGACGATCGTGATCATCGAGTGGTGTTAGAAAATTTTGTTGATGACCTCCTTGTAATGTTTACACGCCCAGAATGGGTGGGTGCGGAAGTTCTACTTGAGGCGTTAAGCTCATCTCTGGCGAGTATATTGCACGCGAATGTCTCTGGTGGAAGGAATCCCGAAAATTATCAGACTTTAGCTGCGCTGAATTTGGTTGGAACTATATGCGCTTCGATCAAAAGGTACCAGAGGATGGTTGCTCTTAGTGGAGTGCTTGATGACAGTGGCACTGTTGCACTTATTGAGGAATATGCCAGTTGCTTGCGTGCAGTCCTTGCGAAATGTCAGTGTAGCGAGGTCATGCTTAATATCCGTGAAGAAAAAATTCGTGAGCTTGCACTGAAACTCATCGTCCTGACGCACCTCCAACGGCACAACTTCGATGATGGTGATTCCATGAAATTGTTGATTTTGAAGTTCCTTACTGAGTCGGAGACTCATTGGAGCGGATTCGAGTCTATACATGTGGACCTTGAGAAGAAGGTGTGGAAGTCACTGTGGAATGTGCAAGGAGGAGGCTTGAGACCGACATTTACGCTTTCTGCTCCAACAATTGAGCTAGCCCTTAAGTCCAGTGTACATCTTACTGTGAAACGAGGGTTTTGTGGCCGATTTGACAAACTGCTTGCACACCTAATGGTTTTGCTTTCCAAGGGAGCACCAACTCTTAGAGCGCGAATTATGAAATGTTTAAGAGGTATCGTTGACGTGGATCCGATGTTAATGGCAGAATCCAGTGTGCAGCTTGCGGTTAAAAGGTGTTGCTCGGACGAAAAGTCCTCAGTTCGGGAAGCTGCCGTTGATTTGATTGGAACATATATTTTACTACAGCCCCTCTTGGTACCACGGTGTCTGTTGTGGCTCGTTTAATATTGATATCGTTGTGTACTAACCAGTATATTCTTGCGTGAGCAGCTCGACAAATATTTTGGCGTACTTGCCGAACGGATACGTGACAAAGGCATTAAAGTTCGAAAAAGCGTGTGCAAAACCTTTAAGGTGGTTATCTCAATGCGAGAACAGACTCGCGATATAATTACGGAACAAGAATTGCGCCGGAAAAGTGCTTGCATGCGGTGTTTAGTCGAACGAGTTGGGCATGCAGCTGAAGATCAAGCTGTCATAAATTTTATCATTGACACTTTTCAAGATGTTTGGTTCGGCTTGGAGTTTTCTTCGTCTAGGCTTTCAAAATCGTTGGATTTGGTTGGCGGCAAAAATTTACTCCCAACAGGGTGGACTGCTGTTCCAAACGATGTCCATGAACAGGAAAATTCTGGTGCTTTGTCGGAAGTCAACCTTAAATTTGTTTCTGGGGATGGAATTGTTGCCCACTCGGTAGAAGAAGTGTGGTCTTTATATCGAACGCCAACAGTGACACCAGCCAGTATCGTTAAAAATAATGATTTGAAATCAGACAACAGTTCTGAAGTTGCTGCAACCATTGTTGAGGTTATTCATGGGATGCCAAACTTGAAATGGTTTACTGAACTGATTAAAAGACTACTGGAGGAACGCAAACAGAAAACGGGGGCGCATTCAATAAAATGCCGTTTGACCGAGATCGCAATAGCTGTGGATCGTTCGGAGAAAATTGTTGATCGTCTGGTCGATTTTCTGATGGATCTACAAGAAGGTAAACTCCTTAAGGGTGTTTCGATTGAGAAAGCGGAACAGCAGTTTGTGGCATGCCTGACTGCACTGTCAGCTTTTTGCGAAGCGAAGCCTCTGCTTTTGGCTCGCCATCTCGAGACAATTCGCGTGTATTTGAAAGAGGAAAATGTCAGGATTCAGACCATCTGTGTTTCAATGATTAGCAACATTCTAAGCATAAAGCGGGTTCCGCATACAATCGCTATGAAATTAAAAGACGATTTGAAATTTCTAGTACAGCGTTCTTCTCCTAGCGTTGTTGGTCCGAGTGTTGAGTGTCTCGCAACGCTGTCAACAGTGGGGAACAATGCGCCTATTCTTTTACTTGACTTGCTGGAGCAATATTATCTTTGCATACGCAAGTACAAAGAGATTACTTCATTTACTGAATTATCGGATCAGGACAACTACGTGTTACAGCGCGCATTGTTTGTAGCTGGAAAGATTGTTGGAACGACGAATATAGACAATTGTCTTGCTTTGTCTACGAAAACTAAGGTGCTTAAGATTGGCAAAATTACCGAATCGCTTTACGATTTATACCGACAATTCGCTCAGATGTCTGGGAACGATACATGTGCTGCGAAAGCTGTTCAAGGCATAGGATTTTTGTTTCCGATCCGACCACGTCTGTTCCTCCGGGCACAGCAAGAGGGTTTGCTAAGCTTTCTTTTGACGGCTAATACCCGAAAAGCAAAATTGCAATGTCTTGTAAGCATGAAGGAGCTGTTGCTTTTTGAAGAAAAACGTTTAGGAAATGGCCTGGCAACAAGGTGTATGAATCAATTAAGAAGTAAGGAACAGCAAGTGCAGGGCGATCAGGAAGCGGACGCCTCATTAATCGGTAACGTGATGCAGGCAGAGCTGGAGAATGTATTACTTTTGTTACTACAGAATGTGCCGCAAATTCGAAAAGAGGCTATTGCCTGCATTGACGCATTGCTTACGCAAGGCTTGGTGAATCCGCTGCAATGTATTCCTAACTTAGTTGCACTCGAGTCTGATCGCGTTCCAGATGTTCGAGATGCAGCATTCTATCTTTTGAAGACGCTACACGAAAGGTTCCAAAGCCAATTTCACACTCCCTTAATTAAAGGTCTTCGAGATTCGTATTCGTTTCAGCTAAGTGTATACGGCGATGCCACAGTGCTGGGGATCGACGAGAATGAGAAGGCTATTTGTCTTTTTGGCCGACTGTATACAAATTGCGTCAAGTCAACGAAATCGCACGAATCGCGTTTCCTTAAAGCGCTGGTGAATCAGTTCACTGACCAGGGCAGTGTTCTTCAACCATTGAAAAACAAGGACCATACAACGAACACCAAAATGTCAGCATCCAGTTTAAAATATTTGTGCTATCTGGCGCAAATTTTGGCGTCGCTGCCCTATGAGGTTGAGGACGAGCCACTTTACATTATTTATTTGGTCAACCGCTACGCGAGTCTTCGACTTGGGTACGTTTCATTCAATCATCCTGCGTTTGTTTGCCTCTAACAGTCTTTCTACACACTTAGTCCTGTGATGGATGATCTCAAGAAGGCATTTGCTGAAACAGGGATCGCACCTAAATTACTAATGGACGATGAATCAGACCTTTCGACGGTAAAACCTGAAGAGTATTCACTACGCTTTCCCACCAATGCCGTGTTCCTGCTTGCGTCAAATGGGCGAACTGCTTTTGCGATTGCACTGCTGCTTCGTCTAAAATTTACGCTTAAGCATAACTACGAGTTGGACAACGACAAGTGTGCTACCTTCAAACCCTCCGCTACAGATGCTTCGGTGGAGGCGAAGGAAAGGTCTTCTAAAAGACTACTACTACCTTCTGTCGACGATTTGTGCCAAGCCAACCATCCATTTCTAATAAATTGGAATTTGTTCATGATTGCATGGTTCGCGGCACGCGAGGACCAAAAGCAGTTCGATATCGATATAAAAGGAGTTCAAGCGACGACACCAAAGCGACAACGCCGATCACGCAGAGCCTCGGCCCCGAAAAAACAGAAAGTACAGGAGACTGATAGCAACGCCAAGTTCATTGAAATTCTGACTTAATTGTGCTTCATGCTCCGCTAGTTTGATTGATATACATTTCTTTAAACTATTTGCAACCATCCTTGCTTGAAATTCCGTGCGCATGTGCAGTTTTTGACATACCGTCCGTAGTAAGTCGCCTTCGCTTTGCATCCAGTGTGCGAAAAAATATGCTCTCAAATTCTACAAGTGAAGCGTTGTATAGCATGTCCGGTGTCACTACGGGATCGACTAGCTCCAACCCACCATGAAAAAGCTCTAACAACCCTGCAAAGCACCAAAAACGTTCAGCTTCATGTGACAACACTTCACACACCACACGAGCCACGCCCAAAAGGTAGTCGAGGTCGACCATTCCGCGCAGCAACGGCGCATTACATGCCACAATCTCTCGCCAGTAGGTCTGGTGGAGGTGCACCATTCTCTTCAAATCGTGCAGCGAGAAGAACGGCGATTCATTATCAACTTTGATTTCGTCCTCATCTTCTAAGAGAGCTAGAAAATCGCGGTACAGGCCTCTTTCTTCACCAAAATTTGTCACATCTTTTTGCTGAAGAACTTGTGCTGCACTCACGACATCTTCAAACATGGTGCGTCGCTCCGACAACACAAAGCTCCACAATCTCGGATATGGCGGTAGCACTCCCGCTAACAACAGCCAGATTTTCGCGCGATATTGTGGCGCGATGCCAAGCTCTAGTGCCAATTTCAGGAGCTGCGACACATTCACCATCCTCTCCCTGAGCAGCGCCGCGAACGAGGCATCCACATCTACAATGTGCTGCACGATAGGTACACCTAAAGTCTTGTAGTAGGTCGTGCGAAAGTTACGGCTTAGCGCCATGGCACAAGAAACGTGTGATCACAGGAGTCAAAGTTTTTGTGCCATGGCGCCGTACCTAAGTTACGCAAAATCCAAAAACTTCTGTTGTTTGCTATTAGATGGTCATCAATTTTTGTGTAAGAAAAATTAGCCTAACTCCTATATAATCTACACTTTGCAAAAGTAGCTATCATGTTTAAAGTTCAAAGAACAGTCGACTTGGTCGCTTCTTTTGCGTCTACTGGCATGCCCCCCAACAAGAGCTCTTTGAGTGGAACACGAGAGTCTCTATACATTCGACGCGTGGATATGGACGATAGCAATCGTTTTTATGGCGACATTTAGGTGCTACCTTACGAGTTGCTCGCTCTGGCGCTTGAAAAGTTGGATAATCGATTTGCGCCAAGATGCACCATTGCTTTCGCGTAGTGAAGTATAATCGGAATTTTGTCGGAATCTACACATTAAAAGTTGGCCAATATAGGGGTGCAAGTATTGCATCAGATACCGGTACTTGGCTTACAATGTACCTGTTGTTGGTGCTGCGTAGTTGCCTTCTGTGCTGAAATTTGTATGCTGCAATTCTCGTATAGCTTACAAGGATTTACGGAGATTATTTAGGCGCTGATCTGCGAAGAAACATGTAAAGGATCAGTGGGCTGACATGACGGTCAGAGCGCCGAAATTTTTGATGGTAAAAACGTGAGATGTGGATGAAGTTGTCAGACACATTTAGCATTGGTCCTATCACTTCTACCTTTGAGTGGCATTCGTGCCTGATGGACAGCAAGTTTACGCAGCTACACTCACTTACCGTGTCGGCCAAAACGCAAGTGTGGTGCTGTAATCAGCTTTTCGTGTCAGTGAGACCACTCGCAGCAACACCTTTCGGCTTTCTGGGTATATCCTGTAATTACCCTTTCTACCAGATTTTTGTCAAAACCAGCTTAATGACGAAAATTCTTGTAATGGAGTTACATTACAATATAGTGATCACAAAGCGCCCAATAAAGGATCTATTTTGTAATGATACTACCATCAGCCCGTGTCAAGCGCTTAAATTTGCGGATAAGCTCGTATATTTTTAAAGCGTCATCACGCAAAGACAACAATTTGCTAAGTGAAAAGCTGTAATTAAGTGAACTTTACGAGCAGTCGTTTACTGGGTACGAGCTGCTCACAACTAGAAATGAGACGAGAAGAGATCTTGTCTTTTCATTGATATGAACCATGCATTGTCGGGCGTACATTTTGCATACAGCTCCCTATTGTAAACCCTATAAAAATTTCGAAGTCCTCGGACTCTTAAAATCTAATCTAATGGAGCCATTTTCGCTTAAATCGGTCGAAAACGTAGCCAAAATAGCTGGGCAACTTCATGCAAGGCGCATTTTGTAAGTGCTTATCAAAGACGCGCGTGGTTAGACGCTCGACCCGGAACTAAAAGGTACCCAGTTCGATACTCATAGGATACGAAACAAGGCCACCGGAGATAAGTCACTAAAGTGGACGAGCAATCATACCCAAAAAATCTACACACGCACTAATTGAGTCTGACAACATCGTGGTATTAAAAGCAGCGCCAGCCTGACAGATCTCGCACCGTTACGTTAACGTCAACGATGTGTGGCAGCGAATCCACAACTACGAGACCACAATGCCTTCCACACCGTTAGAAAGATTGTAAATTACAGTTGTAAGAGCTACCACTGCAATCACAACACTGGGTACATTAAGTAGCAGAATGGTAAAGTTTTAAAATATACTCTTTTAGTTCATTCATTTTCATTACAAAAAGTACTTCTTGTCCCCGCGGAAACCCATTTATCTGCACTAAACCTATTTAAAATCGAGCAAACCAAAGCAAGAAGAAATACTCGAAAGTGCCCACCTGCTTTACATTTCTGCATGTACTAAAAACGTGGCAAAACCAGCAAGAGGCCGACCGAGCTTCCGTCCTTCAAATACAACCAGTGTCAAAATCCATGCTGTCGCGGCCAAACTCAGGATTCTGCTGTTCTGCAGCTGACGGTGCCTCGCGCTCAACTCTATTATGCCCAATTCAATACGAAGAAGCAAAAAAATCAGATACTCAGACGTTGACCCATATACTATTTTGACCTCCATCGCTGCTTCGAAGCATTTCTTGAACGTACCCTTCACTGTGTCGTGGCTCAGACCGTCGTCCTGACCTTTGCTTCTCCCGTTTGCTGCCTGAATCACGCGACAATGACATCGGCTCCTTAGTTCTTGTGTAAGAAAAGCCCTGGAACTCGTTCTTGGGCGACACAGCAAGACGTTTGTCCTGCTGCAAGAAGCCGTGATCAGGCAACTCTTTTGTAAATTCACGGTCAAAATTCTGGATATCCGTCGGGCTGCGAACGCGTGGCTTGAAGGGCGGCTTGATGCCACGCTTTTCCAGCAACGTCCAATCGATTGTGGCAAAAAACACGTGATTCTTAATCTCCTCGACGCCAGCATCTGGCCGAGAGCCGATTCTGTGTGTTGGGTCACGTTCCAACAATGCAGAAATAAGACTCTTAACCTCAGAGCTGAGCCCAAAATGCGCGGGAAACTTTAGCGGTGACTTCATAATTTTTGTGCACATCTGCTCGATGTTACGGTCAAAAAAAGGCGGCCAGCCCGTAAGCATCTCGTACATAAGCGTGCCAAGACTCCACCAGTCAATAGCCTTGCCGTACTCCGTTTTTTTCTTGCGACTAACAAGCATCTCGGGAGCCAAGTACTCAGGCGTACCACAAAAGGTCTTTGCGCCGGCAAAGTCCGTACAGTCCATTTTCGACAGGCCGAAATCTGTCAGTCGTACGTGACCCGTCTCGTCTAAAAGAATGTTCTCAGGCTTAAGATCCCGATAGATGATATCCCGCTCGTGCAAATGGCCAATGGCCGCAACCAACTCTGCTGCATAAAATCGCACCATTGCCTCCGAAAAAGAACGGAACTTTTTCAGGTGAAAGAAGATTTCACCACCGCAGCAATAGTCTGAGACCATCACGAGTTTTGTGGCTGTCTGAAATGAATACTTTAGACCAACTATGAAGGGATGGTCAATTGAACTCATAATCTTGCGCTCCATCACAGTGTGCCCCACTTGATTCCGCTTTACTAGCTCCGACTTGCGCAACACCTTCATCGCATATATCTTTCCATCTGTACCTCGTTCTCTTGCCATATAAACCCTACCAAACGACCCTTTCCCAAGCATTTTCAAAATCTCAAAGTCCTGCATGGTCACCATATGTCCTTCAGCATCCTCTGGCACAAGGCTATGACTTTCACTGAGACGAGGAGGCGCTGCAAGAGTTTTGGAGGTTGATTGTACATGCTTAGGCGCTGTTACTAAGTCAACACCGCGGGCTGGTCCATCCGTGCTATTCCCGTCCTCTTCCTCGCTCTCTAAAGAGCTGCTTCCGGTGCTCAGGAACTGCACGACCTCAACTGGTCGTGGTCGCAGCGTCAGAACTGCATTAATGTACGTCTCAATCGCCTCACGACGCTGTTCAATGACGCGCAGTGACAAAGACATAAAAAATTTCTTGGGCGGGAAGTAAAGTTTCCCCACTGTTGCGTACGTCCTCCTCAAATTCTTATGCAGTTCTCGAAAGTGGCTGTACCTCTTTTCTAAAAAGCGAACTGCGCCCGACTGGAAGTGCACAAAGACTTGAAAAACTGTATACCGCTTTTTACTGCCATTGTCTCGCTCTCCGCCCAATCTGAGAGTTCCCATTGAACCTCCATGTTCTCCTCGAGCGTCCCTTACATTCCACGTCGAAAAACGGCCCGGTCCACCGGCCACGGGTGAGTTGCCCACGCTGTCAGCGCCTATAGGGATGTGTGTTCGGTCTACTCGATCCGTCACAAGCTTTGACTTCCAGCGAGGAATCTCCACTTCAACCATTTCGTCGCCTGCAGGTGGTCCGGCAGGATAGTCAGGATGCAGATGATTCTGTGGACTCAGCCCTCTGTTGGTGGTGTAGGCATGGGTGGACCCGCGCTGGGAAGGCGACAGAGCCGTGCCAGATGTATAAGACGACGCACTAGAACGCCCTTCGCCCTGTACGTGTGTGAGCGAATGGCGCATATGCGAGTTCTTTTTGCTGTTGCTCTGGCGCTTTTTATGCGCCTGTGGAGCCTGGTACGACGCACGTAGGTTGCCCGAACTGTTCACTTGAACCTGTTGCTGGAGTGCGGCGCTAAGCTGAGCGTTGCCGGCGGCAGAGCGAGCGCGAGATGGAGCGTCAATGGGTGGGCGGCGCGAAGCGCGTGAATACTCGTCGACTGCAGGCATTAAAGACAGAGTGTTTGTCGGCCGACCGACGTGCCGGAGGGAGGTTGATTTTTAGTTGTGAGTAATCTCTATTGCACTTTGCGAAGTGACTTTCCGTGTTTTCTACAGAAATGAACAAACAGTGCAACAAAACACGGGTACGGAATGAACGAGTACATAAATTTCTGGATACAACACTATGTTGCCACTTAGGTGCTATCGATCGTTGTGAATGCGGAAGCAGAATTTAGATCACACCGCTTGAACAGACCTCTCGAGCGATGTCAATGAAAGTATTTAGCCCAAGTCCAAACGCCGCATTCGGAACGCAAAGCCCTCAACTTGGCGTGACTGACGTCAACTCATTTGTGTCGATTGCGTTGTCTTGAATTCAAGTAAAGAGGTTATTGGAGTGCATTTTCGATTCACTGTTCTATGTGGTAACTCGTGGACTAAGATTATAAAACGAGATGTGTCATCAACATGACACTGTAAGTGAAGTGACGTTGTCACGAAGACTTTGTCGCCGTTTCACGCTGAGTAACGTCGTTCGTGACTCCTTACGTATCGAAATGACTCATTTACAGCGTGTTCAATGCCTGCACAAATACCCTACTGACCGCATGTATAAGTTCTGGAATTGACAAGCGCTGAACACAGCGGTGGGCATTGGCTTGTAAGGCGGCCTTGAACATTATGCGCGACAGGTACCCGAGCAATGGCCATCCAGGCCGCCAACTTGCGCATGGCTACATCAAGATTCGGGCAGACCGACTGAATAAAGCCCTCGATGGCCTCCAACGGCGGGTCGTCTTGCTGCAAATTGCAAATATTGATATTAATTGGATGAGAGTGCAGGTGGCTTTGTACAGCCCGAAAGAAAGGTGCATGCGTTACTATTACCATGCTTTCGATAAGATAGAGCGCGATATCACCTTTGAAATCCACAAATGCTAAACGCGCAAAAAGTTCTTCTCGGGCACGACCAAAGGCCGATCCTGGCAAAATTGCCACTCCTGTATCTTGCAACAGCCGTGCGCACAGCTGTTCATCAGTAAAAATACCTTTTGAGGCTAGAGCCTTGCAGTGCCTTCTAAAGCAAGGAAAGAGGTAAAAGCCGGCTTCAGGGACTTGAACCTCAACATCCATCTTCTGCAATTGGTAAGCAAACCAGCGACCAATCAGCTGTAGTGTCTTTTGACACTTGCGCTTGTACGATGCAAGCTCGACACAACTGCATCAAAAAAAGGAAGGAGACACGTTTAGTAAGCTTGAGATCAGCTGCTTCAGAAGGTGCTCCGTACTTGGGAACAAATGCTCGTCGAGCGGCATGTTGGATCGGCGAAGCCACAGAAGTGTATGTTTCGGATGCCATGACAAGCATGCTGCTCCTCAACCAGTTCATGCTCGGTGGGAACAACCAAAACCCCATGCGCCAGCCACCGGCCCCGCACCATTTGCTTAGTCCTCCTGAAACAATTGTCCCTTCCGGGTAGTACTTAGATAGAGACAGGTGCGTGCCGAAGTGATGCAGCTCTGAGTAAATTTCATCTGAGACGACAAGAATCCGGTATTTTCTAGCAACCTTTGCAAGCATTTCCAGCTAGAGAACAGTGATCATTCGGGACAACAAAAGATCAGCGTGTGTACAATTGTATTGGAAACGGCCACCACGAACCTCATCAGCCTGGTATGCGCATCCAGTCGGATTAGATGGACTGTTAAGTACAAGTATACGAGGAGCATCTAAAGATAGTCATAGCAAAAAAGTCTACAATGAGCTATGATGTTAATCAATATCAATGTTTACCGGGGTCTTTTGTGCAATGCGCTTCTAAAACTTGTGGGCGAAGCACAAAGTGATCCTCGGCATGAGTTGGCAGCCACATCATATTTCTTCTCATACGGTAAATAAATGTTAGGCGATACACAGTAAGTCTCACATATAATAATATACTCGCCTTCCAGCTATAGCGGCTTGAGGTGCGAAACTGGTACAGCTCGGATTAGGCAGCAGTAGGTCTCCATAGTAAACCGTCTGCAGCACAAATAATAGCTCTTTGGTGCCAGGCCCCACTAATACGTCGTCTCGAGAATAATTAAGACGCAACCGATCCGACCCCCAAGCCGCAATGTCGTCACAGAGCTCTGGTAGCCCCGCAACAGGCAAATAATCTCTTTGATGTGCATTGGCTCTTAAAGTTTTGACGATCTGATTAGCCACAGCATCACTGTGCCTTTTCGAACACCTTTACGCACCGTAGTTCATCGACGATACACTGTGGGATCGGGAACGGCGACTGCCCCAATCCTAGCTTGTAAATGCACTTACCTTCTTTGATCATTTTGTTGCTAAGTTCGTCGAGCGCACTTCCTGCCGCAGTGCACAGCATTCGAATCTTGCAATTGATTGCCTTTCTTGGTCCTGTAAGTATCGCAAAAAATAAATATTGACTTTTTAAGTTCAAACATTGCGAAGCACTTTGCACCTCGGCTTGGTGTTTCCAGCTGATTCGCTGGCCGCTTGACACCAGTGATCACAGCCGTTTGATTGTGTGGTTTGGTTGTCTGTGCAGCATCCTTCCTACTCGTGATGCTTTGGGCATTAATATCAGTATCTAACTTCATTTTGAACCTGGAAGTTACAGACGCGCGTTGCTGAACGCGACGTTGCAATGTAGTTCTTGGGACGTCATATTTACGAGCAGCCTCACGTAACGACATAGATCTGCTCTGCACAGCAGCAACGGCCGCCGCAATATCTACTGACTCGCTTGCTTGGCGCGCCATCAAGCAGAATCAGAAATACTCAGACTGCAGCTCGATATTTCGAAACATCTGATAATACATAATCTTGTACCCAACGGACGTCGGATGGCGTGGCGAGCGAATAATGCACGGGTTAACGCTAATGGCGGTCGTGGAGCACCTCCGGCAGTACCTCGCTCTAAGCCAACCATGCAGGCCATTGCAGAGATCGAGAAAAATCGCGAGGACCGACGGCGTGCTATGGCGGCGGCCAAGCGCGAACGTGAGCGGGAGAGTCAACTAAACGAGAAGCTGGGCCACCCTGGCGACGTGGACTTTCAGCGCATGATTAAGGCTTTCAGGGAGCAGAACAAGGACAAGAGCCGACTTCATGCTGACGCGGGGGACACGAAGATTACCATTTGTGTGCGCAAGCGGCCGGTGAATGCCAAGGAGGTCAAGAAGCACGACTACGATGCTGTCACGTGCTTGAACCCAATGGCCATCGTGCACGATTGTAAGCTGAAAGTGGATGGCATAACGAAATACCTGGACAGCAATGCCTTTAACTTTGACCATGTATGAAGAAGGCTTTAAATTTTGCTGGATGTATAATTCTCATGGCTTCAAACTATTATTTTGCTGTAGACTTTTGATGAAAATACGACAAATCAGCGTGTGTACATGTACACTGCTCAGCCTCTAGTCAAGTTTGTTTTTCATGATGGAGGGCATGCTACAGTCTTTGCGTACGGGCAGACGGGTAGTGGCAAGACGCATACGATGCAAGGCATTCAAAGTCAGATTGCGGCAGATGTGTTTGCGCAGGCAGATGAGTTTGCTAGACGTGGATATCCGCTCGATGTTTGCGTTAGCTTTTTTGAGATCTACGGTGGACGTTGTCAGGACTTGTTGCATCGACAGGTGCTGACTATTCGAGAAGATGGTGCGGGAGAAGTGCAAATTGTGGATTTGGGCGAAGTGCAGCCGCAGAACACGGAGGAGCTACTGCAAGTCATTAGTAAAGGGAACAGTCTTCGCACAACACATGCTACGGAGCTAAACGATGTGTCGTCTCGCTCACACTGCATTTGTCAAATCAATCTTCGCGAAAAAGAAACGGGAAAGCTTCACGGTAAGCTGTCTTTGATTGATCTTGCTGGCAGCGAGCGTGGTGAAGACACAAAAAATCACAATCGGCAGCGGCGAATGGAATCAGCCGAAATCAATCGAAGTTTATTGGCGCTGAAGGAGTGCTTTCGGTACACTCGATTCGATGCATTTTAGACAGAAGTTTTAGAGAACTTGATTTGCCTGTGTACATTGGCATTTAGAGCGCTGGACAGTGGTGGTCGAGGCACTCATATCCCATTTCGGGCAAGCAAGCTAACTCAAGTGCTGAAAGACTCTTTTGTGAACGCTAAAGCGAGGTAATTCACGGTCGTTATAAACATTTGAGAGAGCTAGTCTCACGATGAACACGTTAATCTTAAAAAAAAGAACTGTCATGATCGCAGCAGTCTCACCGTGCGCTTCGTCGTCGGACCATACTCTGAATACCCTTCGGTATGCCGATCGTGTCAAAGAAAAACACGTTTCAGCTGATGCCTTCGACGAGGAAATTGTCGATTCTGATCCTGTGGACGTCGAGGATGTCCACTTTGAAGAAGGTATTGCTACCGTTTTGAAACTTTATCTGCTGCTTCAAGCGTGTTATCGACCATACTTTATGATTAGATATTGACGGTCGCGAGGTTTTTTTAGCACAAGATGGAGGTGAAGATGCAGAGGAGGAGGACGGCGATGAAAAGAATTACTCACTTGGATACGAACACGACGAAGATGAAGTAATGCTCGAAGGTGTTGGAGGTATTGATGCTGGTTGCAACGACGGAGAACCGATCCCGTCGCATAACAATCATACGAGGGCAGATGACATTTACCGCAATAGTCACCGAAACCATTTCAGTACGCTTACGTGAAACGCTGTACCAGAGTGATGGCGCTTGTTTATACGCTGTGTTTTACCCAACAGATAAAAAAGACCTTGGATATGATAACGATTATACAGATGGAGCATGGCAAGGAGTGGTACATTCAACCGGGCGGCCGTAGTATGTGACAGCAATTTTGACTAGACATCTGCTTTTTTTGCAGGTTCAAACGCTGTATGAAGAGCAAGAAAGTTTGCTCAACACACACATGGGCGCAATTCAGGTTGGTCAGGGGGTTAGCTACGACGGATTCTCTTTGACATCTAACCTGCGCTGAGGCCATCAGGAAAATGCGGAGTTATTGACAGAGGAAGGTGCCATGCTAGCAGCGATACAAAATGAAGATTCGACCAGCATCGAGCAGTATGTTTCGCGCTTGGAAGAGGTAGGTGGCGTTTATAGGTCTAATGTGCTTGTTTCGGTTTAACAATGTTGAATGCATTAGATACTCGCTCAGAAAGCACAGACAATCAGCACTCTCCGACGTCAACTTGGAGCATTCCGTCAGCACTATGAAGGTGAGGAGGAAAAGACAGCCGAGTCGCCACCGAAAAAAGTGTTCATTAGGGGCGGTCTTTGAATTAGAAAAGGCTATAAGGACCTCACATCCAAACGATAATTTATCAGAAGGAGCCACTAAGCCGTCAAAATAATACTAAAACGAATCACAACTCTACTCTTCTCAAGTTGTCGGACGAAAGTAGTATAAATTGAGTGTTAACGCAATTGTAACAGTTTCTCTCTCAGCGGCAACTTTAGTAGCCGATATCATGGTCACCAGGTTGTGCAATTTGGCATCTGTGGCTACGCACGTCTTCTTATGTGCCTCCTCGCAGCGCTATCATGGCAAGTAATTATAAGAAAAGTTCATTATGTGGCGACACACCCGAAAACAGTAGATCACTTTTCGTCGAAGCAGATGTGAATTTGCAGCTGAAATTCAGTGCTACCAGAAGCGGAAGGCAAATCATTTACGCAAAACATAGCCCTTACCGAGTAAATTGTCGATCAGGCATAGTACCAGTTCCGGCATCTCCTTTTCGAATTATTGTGCTGCACTTGACAATGATGCCACATTTAGCAATTTGCTTTTAAGTTCTCGTTGCAGTGAACGTATAGTCTTTAAAAAAGATAAGCTGGGAAGAAAACATGTAGCGTAAGGTGCCTTTGCCCATGGCCCTAAGCTGTGGCGTTAATGATATTCTTCTCGCAATATCGCGACTTTTTAGAATGATTGTCTTTTTTATGTCGAGCTCTTTGTATAAATATTTACAAAAGAGCAAAAAAAACTTTCATAGTGCTTAAGTTCGCTTTGATATGTAAATTCGAGAAGGTCCTTAAATAACAAAAGATGATGCGTAGTAGATTGCTCTTATCGCGCACCATTATAGCCGCCAAGAGGCAGGCAACTCGCCCGCCAGTGACAATCAGAGACTCTTCGTCTTGTACAGTGACGCAGTCTCAGAGAAGCCAGGCTCTGAGATTATTAGCAAACTTCACAGACTCTGGCAATACTAAGGTTCATAGAATCGCAGCCATCAGTGGGATTATTGCATTTGTTGGAGCCGTGGGCGTTAAGAATAAGACAGCGCAAGCAGAAGCAAATCCGGAAAAGGATCACGAAAAGGTTTATCATTTTTATTAACACTTTTGACAATGATGACACATGACGTTGTCTTTGCAGCGTTTCGAGTACACAGAAGCGGTGGATACCATTCGCCAGCAGGTGTCAGAGTTCCGATCGACGCTTCAGGGCTCTAAAAATCGTATTCCAAAGGCATTTCCTATTAAAAGAATCGGAATCTCTAGGATATACGCCCCCAATGGAGCGACTACAATCCGGATTGAATTTTCGTGCCCGACATTTATTAATGAAGAGGCCATCCTTGGTCGGTTCTTGCTTGAGCTTCAAAAGGCATCCACAATCAATACACGACAGGTAATTGAAGTGGTGCCAACTCTTTTGAACAATTTAACAAAGAAGTCGGGCGTGGAACTTAATCAAGAACCTGCAGTGACATACTTGTACGCGAACGGTTCTGGATCATTTCATTTTTTGCGCGATTTTTCACCCGTTCAAGCCATATCTTCAAAGTTTGTTTTCTACAAGGACGAATTTCTTACGCAGGGCGAAATCGAGGCAATTGTCAGCGCCTACAAAGAGATTTTCTCATTTGCAAACGTGGATGCGTTTATTCTCCATGACTCTGAGCAGCGCCGTAAAAGCGCACTTATTGGGCGCATTAGAAATCCGGCTAAGACCGAAGCTGCAGCTACTGATAGCAAGGTTTGTTTTTGAAACGTTTTCACGTGGAACAAGCAGCATTATCTCTCAAATTTACCTTATGCTTTGCAGGAAGAAGCGATTCAGCAGCTACAAAGTCTTGGAATTGCCGTATTCGAGCCATCACAAAACGAAAACAGCTTGAGTTGGGAAAGCCTAGTACGTGACCGTCTGAACAGTTTAAAGTTCAATCTTGCTCGGTTTTATAGCTGTATTGTACCAATAATGTAGGCTGGGTATGAGAAGGTCAAATCAGAAATTGAAGACACTATTGTGCTGGCACTTCAAAATCCGGATTTGTACGAACGAATTGCTGAGAAAACCCGATGTCGGTACGAGAGCAATCGTCCCCGTGCCGTGCTGTTCGAGGGCCCTCCCGGTACCGGCAAAACCTTGAGCGCCCGGATCATCGCACAGCAAGCTGGAATTCCCATGATCCATCTTCCTATCGAAAGTGTTGTATCTAAGTGGTACGGTGATAGTGAGAGGAAAATGTCAACAATATTTGATGCCTGCGAAAAACTAGAAGGGGCCATTATTTTCATTGACGAGGTAAATTTTTCTTTCGCTTTTTCGACAAACACATAGTTCGGTCTGATGATTGTTGCATCAATAGATCGATGCTCTTGTTGGAGATCGATCTGGCGGAACAATGCATGAAGCTTCGCGCCGCATTTTGTCGGTTTTGCTGCAAAAGGTAGAAGGTTTTGCCTCTGTCAAAAAGACCACTGTAGTGTGCGCTACCAACCGGTAAGCTTTTGCCATTTGGAAACCTGTCTGAATAAATTTATTGATCACAGATATGTGTGTATAGTAAACAAGACCTGGATGCTGCTTTGATTAGCCGTTTTGATCTTTCCATTCGCTACGATCTTCCTGACGAGAAAACTCGTCGTGCAGTATTCGGACGGTATGCGCTTGTAATACGTGTTTATATGCACGTCAGTACCGACAATTTGCCCTTGTAGGTATGCCAAGCAGCTTTCAGATGAAGATCTTTTAAACTTGGCAGCTATGTCATCGCAGCTCTCATGCCGCGAAATTAAAGAGGTTCGTCGACAGTTTTGATCGCAATGTTAAATTGCTTTTATCTCATTTTGGATGCCGTAATAGATTTGTGAATATGCTGAGCGGAAATGGGCTTCTAAGGTTTTGAAGAAGGAAGAAACGTCTGAGTTGCCTAATGTGCGGATTTACCTGGAAGCAGTTAAGATTCACATGAATGGGAAGTCCTCCGATCCTAAAATATACGACGCATAAATGAAGTCAACTGATGCGAAGTGCCGGGGTTTCGTAAACCATGGATATTACTCGTCATCATATCGTCCGCTGATTAAGTTCTAGGTACGGAGTCGGACCTTATTTCTAACAGTGCTTGGTACTGGCGATTAATTTCATCACCCAGTTTTTCCTCGAGAGACTCGCTGCGTTCTGCAGAATTAATACACATTGAGAAGATATTAACGAATACATGTACGTTGATGCCTCCTCACGCAGTATGGACCGGGCAATTTCCATAAATTGAAAAGCTTCTTTCGTATTGTGACCGCGGTGGCTAAGCACACCCTTATTAAGCGCGTTAAAGTTAGTTACCAGCAAGCAACACATATAATGTATTTCAAAGCTACCAAAATGGACGTACGATGTTCCATGCTTTCGCGACAAACCACTCCAATTCGTGCTCTGGAAACTTTATGTCTAACTTGTCAACTGATTGAAGTATTTGCTTGAACCACTCGAACGCGTTCGCCTTTGATTCTGCCAGCGTAATAAGCCGTCGTAGTAGGTAGCATAGCTTGCTCGGGTCTGTAGAGCCCTCTTGGATTTGAAGTTGAAGTCTACGAAGAAAGTATCGGGTACGCTCAATGTTAGTGCTGTTCACCGCTTCATTTGCGAAATTCGCACCCGTAGCTAAAAATTTGTCTTGCTAATGTCCGATAGCTGTCTCGAACCTATACAAAAGTACTGAGGATTACAAATGTAAAGTCGGTCTGAGCAAGACTCACGTCAATCGCTTCATTTAACTTCGTCGCATACAGCACCAGCTCTACCACAGTTGCTCAAAGATTAAATACAAATCAATGCACTCCCCTGGGATCTACGCACCTCCAATTTCCACCAGTTCGGGACCGCTATGCTGTGTCGCCTTGCAAAGGTCAAAGATTGCGGTAGTATCTGTGTCGAAGAGCCTCAACTTCACCGCTATTATCGCTCTCGCCTGGCGAAAAAAATCAGTACATTATTTCTGCAATCATTAGGTATATCGTACCAAGTAGCACTTAATTTCGGCAGCAATCGATGCTTTTCCATCATAAATGCATTCAATCCGTTTTATCACTCCGAGGAGGTCCAGTAATTGGCTTTTATCCAATATCTCAATTTTCTTCATGCCAGAACTCACTGCAGCTAGCAAGCATTGCTGGCTTCGATGCTTCAGTGGCGACTTCTCCCTGTATAATTCATCGCTCCGCTCTGCAATATTAGCTGCTAGGATAAAGTATCTCGAGTCTTCGGTACTTTTGGCTATGTCAAAGCTGTTTCTCAACAACTATTAGAACTTACGAGAACAAAAGAGCTTGCTGACACACCTCATCCGAAAAAACCACTCGAACACGGAAGAAGGCCCAAAACTCTTTTTGTGTTCGAGAAAATCGGAATTTGCTGACTTCAATAGCAGCACGTCGGTATATGTCAACAATTTTTCGCTATACGAGCCTTCTGCATCATCTCCAAAGTTCGACCCGACTTGTTGCTGAGTAGTGAATTTTGTAAATGCGAGCTGAGCTGCATTTTGTAAAGCGACGCCAATGTAAAATTTCGGCGGGTAGATATCGGTTTCCGATAAAAGATGACATAAAGTATCCAGTACAAGCATAACAATATCTTCCCTCGACGAATTTGAGCTGCTTGCAATCTTTCCCATCGCAAGCAAATCCTCGATCTCAAAATCATCTCTTGCTTTAAGTTGCCCCACGATGTGTGCTAATCTTTTGTATGATGCTTCTGGCTTCGCCTCCATTGTCGCCTGGAACACAGCAAGCAGAGATTGCTTGGAAGGCTCGGTAGCGAAAGCTTTTTCGGACCATTCCAAAGCTTCAGAATACCGACCAAGTTGTACGCACGACCGGGACGAAATCCTACGTAAGTCAACGGCATTACGAATGCAAATTTAATTATCGCACGACAAAAGAATTGTCTACCTCATGTACATTGCTATATCCATTGGTGTTGATGCACAAGCCAAAGCAGCATCTGCCCACAGTAAACAGTCCTGCAATACTCACACTACTGAGAGACATTAAGCAAAAATCATATGTGCGAAAGCAATACCTCGTGCTGGTTAGCATTCAATGCCTCTTGAAGAGCATCAAATAGTGTCTGCCGAATTCGTTGGATATGTTCGCTGTCAACAGCTCCGCCAAGCCTAAGTAATCATGTAGAACGTATATTAGCAATGCATAACGCATGTATCAAGTTAATATCGTACTGCTGCTTTTCCAGCAAACTGCATCCAATGCGCTTAAGCTCCTTCATTGATTCATTTTTTTTACCCTCGACAGAAGCGAGACAGCATGCGATATCCAAATTGATTATGAAGTCGGCATCTCCATAATTATCCGCGAGCTCTCGATAGATATCCAGGCCTTTATCGGAAAAAGAAAGTCCTTTGGCGAAGGCGCGAGCTCCAGTAATGGAGTCTTCAAAACAATTCTGCTGAAACAATAGCTGAAGAAAGTGATGCGCTTTTTCAAATTGACTGAAATCGACGTAAAGTTTGGTCATGGCCAGCAACGTTTTGGGGTCTTGATTGTTTGGAAGAAGCTGGTAGCATGCTTCTGCTTGTCCGACATCCTTAGACGCGCACAGCGATTGCAGCAAATTCTGCAGCACATGCTGCCTGAACGAAGTAACAAGCTCCGAAAGGTTTTCGTCCACATCGGTGTCAAGAGAATCACTGACACGCAAAGCTTCCTCAACAAATGGCACTTGAAGCTGCAAGTGGGCCGCATGTCTATATTCATCGCTCAAACTCTTCATTAGATCGAGTAAGCTGCTAGCATACGAATTTTTGTAAGGAGCTAGCATCTTTAACTCATGAAGCGACGACACGATATCTCCAAAATCTTCAGCTGAATTGTCATTACGTTGCGCGCGCAACTGATGCACTCGCACACGGTCCACGCAGAAGTCCCACAAATCATCAATAATGTCTTCTAATTCTAAACTTTGTTTAAACTTGGTCAAACAAGAAAGCCCAATACGACCCCAGAGCTTCATCGAAGAAGAAAATGAATCCTTTGCCAGTAGCAGGTAATCCTCACACTTGTCAAAATCCACCGATGCGCTCTCCAACATAAGCATACCAACACGACCGAACGAGCGTAGAACGTCAACGCACTCATCGATGAAAAGGGCATTTTTTTTGCCGCTCTTATCCGAAACCTCATCATTGCTAGCGCAAGTAAGTGAGAGCTCCATTACCTTCGCGGCCACATACCGTGTAAATGCCAAAGAATATCGTGGATAAGCTGTCAGTTTTTCGTTGCTCTGCTTCTCGGCCCTCTCCGATTGAGGCAAACCTTTTAAAAAAGCTCGTGGAGCGTTATACAGCTCTACACCAGCGTTCATTAGTTGCAATCCCGACAATTGCAGCATCCGATTGTTGCCAAAGTTCTCAGCAACGCAATGAAGCTCTTTCAGTTCGTGATTTAATGCCTCGATACTTTCCATCGAAGCCTTTGCTGCATGATCAAAAAACTTTGTCACGCTTTTTACGCGCCCTAAAATTGCTGACGCGTCTTCATATTCCATCGTGGCAATCCGTGAGTATCAATGGATCCGCGTTATATGTGAGTGTTTGTTTGGCTTGCAACCTAAGCAATTTCTTTAGTAATGCGGTTGACTGTCACTCTTACTTCAACTTCCTTTTACCTGCAATATTTCATAAGTTTCGTCAAAAGGAAAGCTGTATTTTGTTTTAGAGCCCAACATTGCAACGATGGACAGGAAAGTGCTTGCCGTTGCCGTTGTCGTTCTGGCGCTAAGTGGCGCGCTGTGCGCGGCTGCACCCAGAGTTGATATCAAGGTGATTGCTCGCTCACGGCCAAAAGAGAATACACCAACAGTCGTGGGCCCCATTCCGTCACGCGAGCCACTTCCAGCAAATCAAGGTATGCGGAGGATATTAATGGCGAGGCATCGAATATAAGTATGCTTGTCTGCTCTTACTTTAAATTGCAGGCCCATTTGCTAATGAACTCGAGCTTCTTCCATGCGTGCGTGAAGAAAAGCTATTGGTGGAGGGAGTAGCGTAGGTGCTCAATTCTAACTTTACGTCCCGCATTTTACTTGATAACGCTTTCGCAGCTATGTATTGGATCTATGTCTTCTAAAGAATGCAACAGTAAAGTTTGAGGTAGCTGAGAAGGTGGAAGTAGAGATGGAAATGACGG
The DNA here is from genome assembly GCA_003676415.1 of Plasmopara muralis. Taxonomy (NCBI): domain Eukaryota; phylum Oomycota; class Peronosporomycetes; order Peronosporales; family Peronosporaceae; genus Plasmopara; species Plasmopara muralis. The sequence continues at coordinate 129,965 of RCHQ01000036.1, read as the reverse complement.
AAGACATGGCGGTCAATGGTAAAAACGTTTCGGCAAAGCCGGAAGACTCAGTGTCCGACAAGAAAGAGGAACAGCAAATTCGCACTATTCTCGGGTAAAGTAGGTATGACTGGCTCTAACCATGATCTGGGAGTTACTGACGCTGTTTGCGTGATGCTTAATATTATTGCAGCGTGTTTCGTGGGTGGCAGATCGACCCTATAACTCTTAACTATAATTACATGGTCTACGATGACGGTGACACATGCATGGATAGCGATCGTTATTCCATGATCGTACAAGTAACATTTTCTAGCGACCCGGAGTCAGAAGCAAGACTTTACGGATTAGAAAAAAGTGGCATGTGCGCATTTAAGGCATCACTACTTGTTTACGTTCCAGAGAAAGACCGTGTTGCAAAACAAGGAATTCATACGCCAGGTGTGGTAGACATCAGTGACGCGAAAATATCCTTGCCAGTAATATGTGGGAAAATGAAGTGCCGTTATGAGGATATCACTAATAAAGTGCGCGATTTGTCGGATCAGGTAGCAGCAGTTTAGTATATTCGAATTTGTTTGTAATGGTGACACTGATTATTCTTGCAAACAGATCCGCGACGTCCAGTCCATATTGACGAAGGGTACACTAGCCGCGAGCACGGCATTTACTAACATGACTTTGGAAGCATCAAAGATCACTTATGAGTCTGCACAGCATATACTTGACAAATCGCTTGAACTTTTCTGTGACATTGAGGACATGCAACGGTCGCTAAGAAACGATTTTTTGGAACAAGAAAATACGGCTTAATTTTTATTTGATGAATTTAAGAAGCAACATGATCGAAAATGCACACGGAATGTCATTTGCTGCTGTAGAGCTGGGTGCAAGTAAGTCTTGTCAAAAATTAGAGTGATTCGATAGCTCAGCCGCTAGATCTATCGTACACTTGTAATTTTTCTTCCAGGCAGTTGTGATAATAAACAAACACAACTTGCCTAAATGGTTTCTTACACCAAAGTTTAATTATCTATCCAGAAACGTGTTCGCGCTCAAACTCTAATTATTGCGAAGCCAGTTCGTTAATGCGTACTGCTGCCGGTCGGTGTTCACAATGCGCTGCTGCTGCTGACTCGACGTTCCTGATTGTGCGTTCAGCAAATGCTGCATGCTCGGAACAGATTTCTTCCGAGACCCAGACCTCGGATCGTCTTCCTTTGGGAAAAGAAGACTAGTCAGCTTACCAGCTTCGCCGTACCCACGTCGGCACGCCATCACCTGAGGCCCCATATTCTGCAAAGGAGGCTGACTTAAAGTTGTCGAACTGAACGCTCCGTACTGGCTTGTATAGTAGTTGCTGCGTCCAAACGCCTGACGCGAGCTCGGCGACGGGCGGATCGGTACATCAGAGTAAGCAACTGCGCAAGATCCTGCTGCCTCAAATTGATTAAGAGATTTTAAGTCCTCATCGTTGACCTGCTGTTCGCAACAAGACATCACATCCGCTGACATGGACGGCGATTCAATCTTGCGCTTCTTAGTCTCCACCGCCGTTCGCCCACTTAGAGTCGAACACGCGGATTTGTTTTCGAGTGCCGTAAAGGTCAAACTTCGAGCCTTGCTTTTCATCATCTTGATATTTCCTTCTACCTGTTGTTGTGAAAATTGAGGCTGTGCATTCCGCAGCAACTCTTTCAACCGCATCTTTTCCATTACCACCTTCTCATACTGGTCATGGCGAAACTTGCACGCCTTCTTAAGAGCCATGATGAGCTCTCTCGGGTTTCTAATTTCTTCTTCCATTGCAGATGCGTCGCATGTGTCAAGAAAATGAATAATGCTCTGGTTTACACTCGATCTGCGAGAAGCTTCCGCTTGACGCGATAATTCTATCTGATATCGCGCCACTTTCGTCGACAATTCGTTTTTTGTGGCTTCCAATCCTCCAACCCGCTGAGCTAGCGTCTCCTTGTCATACAGCAGCTGCTCAATCTGACCACGCAAACGCCGCAGCTCATTCACAAGTCGCTCCTGCTGTTTATTCTGCCATTGAACGCGTTCCATAAGCGTATTGATCCGAGAGCTGAGCACCGCATTATCTCCCGAAGGTTGTACGGAGTTTTGTGAGTGCAACTTGTCGTCTTGGTCATTGCAAGCGGTCGACACATTAAAATAGAGCGCGATGATATCGGTGTCGTTCGTGCTCCGGCGACAAATGGGGCACTGCCGGTTGACCTGTAACGCCTGCATGACGCAGGTATGGTGGAAAACGTGGCCGCACGGTACGGCCACCAAATCTGCTTGCAGCTCCTCTAAACAGATGTGACATTCCTGGCTTGACGAGGGCGGCGTCATGGTGGCTCTATTGTTTTGTGAAAATGGAATTTTTGGAGACGTAATCTCAATGGTCGTTTTCTAATTGAAATACCATCTGGTTACGATGGACGACTATTGCTGCCTAAAGCTGCCATATGCTCTACGACATATAGATATGCAGTGAAAAATAAAAAGTGAAGTTTTGGATTTCGTTTTCGTGCTCTCAGCCACTTACTTGCGCGACAGCTACACGACGTACATGTACACGAGCGCAACTTTCTTAGTAACATTTTGTCTGATAGTGTAGACTCAATGTATTTGGCCAATTTTTTTCGTGTTTCTTGTTGCAATTTGCCAAATTCCAGAGTTTTGGTTCCGAAATTCGGAAGTAATGTATTTGTACATTTCAAGACTTACTATAAGTACACGTTTTTTTTTTTATCGATTCTGCGCTAGTTGTAGACTGACTATTCAGTGTCATTACCGGATCGTTGCGTAAATACAGTAATGATCTAATAAAAAATCTAGTACGAGGTGTCTATGCAGCAATGAGTGACCAGCCTAGCCGCTTCTGTACGTCACTCACCAGCCGACGCGCAATTACATTGTGTGGTGATGTATTTTGTAATTTAGTGAAGTCGTCACCCGTAGAATCAGCAATATTGAGACTTCGGCAAAATGCTTCTTTGTTGCTACGCAAGATATAGAAGGCAACCTGATTGTGCCAATGACACGGTCGGGTTGGAAATCGTGCATTCGAAAACCAGCAACATGAGTGGATCCTAGACCCGATACACGTTCTCCGACCTAATAATCAGTATAAGTTTTCATGGTATCATTGCTTGAATTCTGCACCGGTACTCGGAAGAGTGAGAAACAAAGCCTGATCAACGTGCTTTAATGTATGCAGTTCAATCACGATCTCAACTATCATCACAGAATTAATCCATTTCTAAAGATCATCATGATTTGCATTTGGTAATTTCCGGTTTATAACATCCAGCATACAAGCACGACTATTTTTTTACTTACACATGATGTACGTATTGTTTCAAAACGATGGAGTGCAAAAAGCTTATTTGGTGTCAACTATTAACTACAATAGCCTCAGAAACCAGCTAGCTGGTTCACGTACGTCATGTACTATTGACGGTTGGATACCTCGTCGTTAGTTAACCACCAAGTTTTGCACTACACGGGCGAAGGCGTCGTCGATCATGCTACTGAATATGTTGTATCTTTAAAGGCCATCGTTCCATGTGTTGATTCAGCATAAGCACCTCTTGAAGCGCTTCAGAAAATTGATTGCTAGCCGAATTATAAGCGTGATAATTTGATTGTTTTAATCATTTGCAGCACTGATTCTATATATGCTGAAGTTAAGAGACATTATTTTGGTACCCGCTGCACCCAGAAGCACATGTATCAATACGAGGATGGACCAGTAGGGCAGGAAGCGTAAGCCGGACTGAATCAGCAAAAAAAATCGTTTGACCTCAAGAATGTGCAGCGCTCAAAAAGATCGTCATTTGACTTGACGGATGGGATGTTATTTTAGCAATTGTCGACTGGCGCGATCGTTATCAATGGACCAAAGGTGAAAATGAATCAAGAAGAATCGAGGGATAAATATTCAGCATTATTAAACGATCACCTGTGTACAGAGGCATCGCACGAGCTGGATCAATTATGTGGATCGTGACAGCCAGGTCAGTAAACCGAGTATAAGTATTTCAAGAGCACGATCCTGGACACGGTACCATCGGCTACGCGAAATCTGTTACGGTTCGCACCTAAGCATTATGTGCTAAAATAATTATGTTATTGGATCGTCCGCACTTGTTCGATCATCATTGACCTACCATTCATTGGAAGACTAGATATTTAATAAAAATGTGCCGACGATTGCGAAGCCATACCAACATAAAGCAAAACAAAATTAAATTGAAGATTTGGCTTCGTTTAAGGCTTGGAAGCTGATCACAATTGCGATTTCGTTCGATAAAATAAATCGGGGTTTCATTGGATCAGTAAAGCCATATCCTAGCGAGGCGTAGCATATACTCGCAGATTTGAATAAACCTAAATGCACTGAGTGCTCAATGTGGGCTTAGCTTAGGCGATATAAAGATTCGAAAGCAATAAAAGCAAAAGTGCTGTCTCTAGGTCATACGCAGACACAGCCACAATACGCATTCCAATCAAGCGGGCTGAAACTCGATTCTGGATAAGAGTGGCCACAAACCCTCTTTCTAGAGGCTCGTTTAAAACGACTTACTTGCGATGTGATGCGACTCCGCGTTCAAAGCCTAAGATTAAATTGAATAAGACCTGGTGGTTGCTTTCATGAGTAATTCCTTTGAAGTGGTCTTCAAGAGTCTCTAGATGAGCTGTGATCGTGGTCTCATCGCTTAAGCTCAAGCAATGTAATCTTAGCTACATTAAACCCTCGATCACCACCTTCAAAGCATCTACAAAATTTAGTCGAAAGCGGGGTCTCAAAGCTGTCGAAAATAATCGCAGGGAGGATATCGCCTCCACCTCACGAGAGACTGAACCTGAACCTGGTAGCAGTGTCGCATTTCACGAGGTAGTGATGATCACCCTCTTCATTTCTTAAAGAAAAGAATGACAATGTACAATACTAGCGCCACACTAAGTGGGCTTTGCCGTGATGTCATCAGCCACCAGAATCTGACGGAAGCAGGCTAAGATCTGGCAAGCCGTAGCACCGACAGCCTCGACTTTCGTCGCCAAGGCGTGCACTGGGTGATCTAGCTCCAGGCTGGAAAGTTACAGCCTACTGGCCATCTACGACGTGTCTTTCTGGCTAGCCAGAAAACTCGTATCAAAAGTACCACTCCACTTGCACATTAGCTTTGCTACAGCAATGTCTCGAAATGTGAGGAGAGAGTACGGCTACTTGTGCTTCTACTGCTATGATATATCAAAGGAGTTTGTCGAAGAACGGACCCGAGGAACGTTGTGCTTGTGGTAAAATTAGAAATTCATTGAGAGAGTGCAGGATGAGATACATGGTCTTACGATATGTTGATCCGATCAGTGCGATCCTTGCACGGGACAACTTGAATGGTGACACGACCTCTAGACATACGAGAACGGCTTGGATCCCTACTCTTTGATATCGAGGCTAGCAGAGGCTTAATCCTAGTATCCTTTACGTAAATGGTGACTAACGCGCGTGGCAAAAATCTTTTCTCGAGCAATGAAGTTGTCCTACAATGACATGCCGCGTGGTATTCAAACACTGAGAGTTGGCTCATGGGCTTGGATTTTTTTTTGTTTTAGACCGCGATGATGCACTGGATGCAGAAGACGAGCTAGTTGGTTGACGTACAGTCTGTGATATATATTGAACCTTGACACTTTCTCTGTTTGTTGTGCGGGCTCCTGTGAAGCGCCACAAGTCTCAACAGTGATGTTTGACGAACATAAAGTATTGCCTGATCAAACAATACTTTCCGTGGAACGTTCTGACTTGTATATACTTCACTAACCTTGCCTGAATCACCTTGTTACGTAGGGTTCTCACTGACTCAAGATGCCTGAAGTTTTGATTGGGGACGGGGTTACGGGTCTACAAGAAACCAATTCACGCTACACAGATGTTCAATTGACTCCATAAAAGTTGTGAGATATCTAGAACACGTACTGGAATAGTACAAGCATAGTATTCTCCTCTTATCAGTGGCCGAGGCTACTACTTGCACAACTTATGTAGACGATATATTTTTTCTGATCGAAAATGTGAATTTTTCTACGAGGGCGTACTCAATAATAAAAGCGACAACGTCGATATTCCAATCTTATAGTGATCGTGCGAAGACACAAAACAATTAAAGGCCTTTAGGAAGAGATCGTCAGGGTTACATTGACCGATTCTGTGGAGCACTTTAGACCTTTGCCGGTTGTTTGACTAGCTGATTGATCTCCTTAAATTGTGCAATCGGTCGTTTCTTCTAAAGTAGATAAGCCTACTACGTTGATAGATAATAATGTGTTGTGGAAAGTGACGCGTTACTGCGATCACTCTTGTATGACCTGCATCCTGTGCAAATTAATTGCAACTTGAGTTCAAACCAAGTGGAAATAGATATGTAAAAGTAATCAATTGTTTATAGCAATCGCGATACAAGTATCAAGGATATAGAGTCATGATTGATCGAGGAATCAAATAAGCCTTGAGATTACAGACTACGGCATAATTTTACCGCTTTAAAAACCTGGTGGTAGCTTCCTCCCTTCACACTAAGTCGAGTTTCAGCCAATCCGTGTATGTTAAATAAATAAGCTGACAAATCATCTTCAAGACGTTCCCAACCAATTGATGGTGCGCAGACCCCGCCTTGGTTTAATCTCTTTACTTAGTTTTAAGAGACCAACGCAACAAAATGGTACAGTGATGTTATGCTGGTAGCGATGACGGCATACAAACTCACTGGTAGCTAACAACCATTTATGTATGAATCGATGGCAGCCGAAGCAGATCACCGACATCCGTGACTTTTTACAGAAAGCGCGTCGAAAAGATGCTCGCTCAGTGAAGATCAAAAAGAGCGACAAGGTCGTCAAATTTAAAATTCGCTGCTCCAAGTACCTTTACACGCTTTGTGTTACGGATACGGAGAAAGCAGACAAGCTCACGCAGTCTTTGCCACCTGGTACGTCAGATGTGTAATATTTTTTGCAACTTTGATAGACTTTTACCGTATAAATTGTCAAATGCACATCAGGACTTCAGCGCAAGGATATTTAGGCGACAATGCGCTTGGTCTTTTAAAAATCCCGTTCTGCAGGTGGCGGGTTTGTTGGTTCAAATTAAACGCCGACCTTGCCTGCTTGACACAGCTGGTGTGATGTCAAACCAGATCTTCTTCTTCATTCGCTTCTTGTTATTTGGATGAACATAGATTGAAGGTGGAAGAGTCACAATTTCATCACTTTTAGCCACCATTGTTGTTAGACTTAATGTCTACTTTTATGAGTTTGTGTGCTTTGCATACTTCAAACAAGTCATGCACATCATTGTCTAAAGTTCAGCTGCAACACACAGAGAAACTGGTAAGGCCGCTTAATCTATAATCAGGGCCAGCGTCTGCCTGAGTGGCATAGAAATTATGACATGGTTTAGCAATGGGAAATACGTCATTCGTATTGCTGCCTGGCTAAGTGATTTTTTACCCTTTGAATACGAGCAGCAAACATCTTTATTAGTCCACCATGCGCACACTCAGCACTGACTGCACTGTACATTCCTCGTTGCAAACTTATTCCAGGTTTTTGGGTGAGTGCGCAACTGCAGGAGAGGCTGATCTGGAGCGTGAGCGACGCGGAGATTCTTTTTGCGCAGCAGGGGAGCGCGATCGCGAGCGACGGCCAGGAGAGCGGCCACGATCGGGCGAACGCATGCTTCGACTCATGTCACCCTCGGGGGCAACGCGCACATAGCTGCCACGGAACTCTGTGTCGTCCAACTTTTTGATAGCATCCTCCATGTCTTCTTTGGTCTGAAACTCGGCGATGCTAAACAAAAATAATCAGTTGCTGCATCCGCGTAAAAAAAAAATTGCACTTGCGCTGAGCCATCCGCCTCGATGTTGCAGTAGGTGACCTCACCACCAGTGCGAAGAAAGTCTTTGACATTACGCCAGTCCACATCACGTGGTAAGTCCGTCACTCGAACACGGTAATCAGTGCGTTGAGGCGGGTTGCGCCCTACACAAGACATCAAAGTACCATGGCCGTAACGTTAGTGCTTGTGAAAAGCGAATCATATTGAACTCACCACGTTCAAACCGATCGCCACCGCCTCCGCCGCGACCGAAGCGGTCGTCATCTCCACGGCGGCCGGGACCATCGCGTCGGCTGCCTCCACGAGCAAGTTCAACACGAATGCTAGCAAATTGACACGCTCATGGTCAGTTCACCTCTTGTTACACATATGGCAATTCAGATCTTACCGCCCACCAAGGAAGTCGCGACCGTCCATAGATCGGATTGCATCATCCGCGTCACGTGGGTCCTCGAAATCCTAGAAGAGGTGGTGGAAGCAGATGGGGAAGATGACGATGGAGACGTTGGTTGGTATACTTTAATTCGGGAAACAGGCGCGAAGGCGCCGCATGAAGCGAGGTGAAGCGCAGCATGATGGCACGTACGATAAAGGAGACATTCTTCTCTATCTCTCTCACACTTTAATACAAGAAGGAAGCACCGATGACAGCGAGCGAACGGCAGCAGCGGAATTGAAGCCACTGAAACGGAGATGGGCCCAACTCACCATACCGAAATCGGCGACGGGTGTCCAATGGCAACGTTCAAAATAAGCATGGATATAGACATACATACAAATTACATATAAACATTGCCACCGACACGCCATTGACGGCTGACACTCCTGAAGAGCTGCTCTAATACCAACCGCAGATCGAGGATAGTGGAGAGAATAGTGTGTGGAGGGAGTAAAAGAGAAGGAACGTGCGCCATCATGCGAGCAAGCCCCGCGCCTCGAAGAAATAAGCAGCTCAACTCACCACGAAAGCGAAGCCCGGAGGGTTACGTGCCACCCAAATGTTGGACACGTGACCATAGCGGCTGAACCCGTCTTGAATCTCACGCGAAGTAGCGTCGCGCGGAAGGCCGCCTACGTAAACACGAGTGCCCATGATATCGGAGGGTCTTGGGTCGAGGGGGAGTTGTTTGGTGAGGAATGACTTTCAAGGACACAAGCAAGCTCTAAGTGTTTAAGCCAATCACATTTAGTTTTTTCTAGCGGCTGTGTGGTGTGACCAACACCTTTAAATTGATCCACTGGATCAAAATGATTTCCGCTTCACGTCGCTTACCGACCGCGGCTGTGGGTCGACGCGCTGCTATTTCTACAGCTAAAAACAGCGTACAATGCATTAAAGGTGCTTCTCAGTCTCGTACATTTATGGGACTACGTGAACTGTTTTTTGGTTCAAAAAAGCCCTCAAAAGATGAAGACGAGGCCGCACAGAAGCTTCCAGCGCATCAGCAGCCGACAAAACTTACTGCGAATGAGACGCAGCCCAAACAGCCTGAGAAGGAAGAGGACCTAATGGTCGGAAGTCTGGACGTCACGTCTTATACCGTAGACAAACTTGCCAAACTCGCGGACGGCGCCGTGCTGGCTTCATGCGGGCGCACCGTACTCCTCACTACAGTTGTAAGCGGAAACCACAATGGCAATCCGTCAGCCAATGGCAGATCTTCTCAACGCAACTTCTTGCCGCTTACTGTGGACTTTCGTGTCAAGTCGTACGCTCTGGGCCTTATTCCGGATAACCAAAAGCGCCGCGAATTTACTGGTAGTGACGAAGAGGTTCTGCAGTCCCGAGTAATTGACCGCGCTATTCGGCCTCTTTTTCCGCGCGACTACAGTAAAAGCACGCAGGTGCTAGCAACCGTGCATTCGTACGACCCCAATAATGACCCACTTGTGGTAGCAGTCAATTCCACGTCCGCGGTGTTAAGCATGTCCGATATTCCGTGGAATGGGCCAGTTGGGTGTGTGCGTGTCGTTGAGGTCGATGGCCAGCTTGTAGTTAATCCCACAGCTCCACAACGTGAAGCGGCTTCGATGGACGTTCTTTATGCAGGCACAGCTAAGCGTGCCATATTGGTGGAAGCCTCGGGCGACGAGGTCACCGAGACGCGTCTTAACGAAGCACTGGATCTGGCCCACACCAATGTGCTGCCTGTGATCGAGGAGCAAAAAATGTTGGTGGCAAAGCACGGCAAGACAAAGCGTGTTTGTTCACCAATGTTTATTTCAGCAGAGGTGCGGGCCATGGCGGAGGAATTGGGCCGGGCGGACGCATGTGCATTAATCGCAAGTGGCCGTGTTAATAAAGTTGACCGACAAGAGGTAGAGCGTAAAATTTACCAAAAAATGATCAAAGGCTTGCATCAGCACTTTGCTACCACGGATCCTTCTGTAGACGAAGCTGTCATCCACCGTGCCGCTCATGACACGTTTCAACGTGTGCTGCGTGAACGTATTCTGAGCATTTGTTCGGAGACAAAAAAAAATAGACCAGTGCGACTTGATGGCCGGTCGATTCGCAGCGTGCGTCCTCTCGAAATGGAGGCTGGAGTATTACCTATGGCACACGGCTCCTCTTTGTTTGCACGGGGGGATACGCAGACGCTGTGTTCGGTGACGCTGGGACCATTAGAGCGTGGCATTCGTCTTCGTGGTGCATTGCACGAGGCTCGTGAACAAGCGGAGGCTGAAGCTCCTTCACCTTTTAAGCACGCCATGTTGCATTATGAGTTTCCACCATTTTGTGTGAACGAGACCGGTCGTGTTGGTGAGTCGAACAGAAGGGCGATCGGACACGGTGCTCTGGCCGAAAAAGCTGTGTTGCCTGTTCTGCCATCAATCACTGAATTCCCATACACGATACGCATGACCTCAGAAGTTGTGGGCTCGGACGGTTCATCCTCTATGGCCACAGTGTGTGGCGTTTCGCTGGCTCTCATGGACGCTGGTGTTCCCGTTCGTCGTGCCGTCGCAGGGATTGCTGTCGGTCTTGTCACTACCGGTTACCCATTCGCAAGCCAGGAAAAGAGCATACAGGAGGGTAATTACCAGATAATTACCGACATTCTTGGCTCTGAAGATCACTACGGTGACATGGACTTAAAAGTGGCAGGCACGACGTCCGGTGTGACGGCCCTACAGCTGGACGTGAAGCTCCCTGGAGGAATACCGCTTTTCGTATTGAAAGAAGGGCTACGTGAAGCCCGGCATGCTCGCCTGCTTGTGCTCCGTCGCATGAGCAACGAACTTGCTGACCCGCGCGATTCTTTGAAATTTAGTGACAGGGCATTGCCAAACGTGAGTATTGAGTGCGTGATCCCCATCAACTACATTGGAGCACTGATCGGTGTAGGAGGTAGCAACATCCGCAACCTCGAGTCGCGTTTTAACGTTTCGGTGAGCATTGTGGATCGCCGTGAAGGCATCGTGCGTGTCGTGGGGGCGGCTGCAGACACAGACCAAGCTCGTCATTGGCTTCAAACAGAATTTGTTAATTTATACCAGCGTGGAAGCAATCAAGGTAATCAAAGCAACGATGACGGTAAAACTTGCCGCGGCAATGACCGCCTAGGCTCTAATACGGACCGCTCATTGTATTTTCGTAAGGGAGAGCGCCACACTATGCGTGTGACGCAGGTTATGGACTTTGGCGCCATTCTTGTGTCTTCTACTGGTCAGCGTGGTTTTGTACACATTTCAGAGCTCGCACGCAAAAAAGTCAATAACATACATGACGTTTTATCCGTGGGACAGGAGATGGAGTTTGAGTGCTTACAGGACGGTGCTTCGGGCAAAATGTCGCGCCGTGTGCTATTAAGTGCAGATGGAAGTGATATTGCAGAGTTGTCAGAGCCGGCAATGCCGCGTGTCGATCATCATCATACGCATCGAGCTCTAACATCTTCTGGAGCAGCCAAGCGTCGTCCTATGACCCCCCAACGTCCGCGAGCTCAATTTTAATAGATCCACTTCCGATACAACCTGAAAATGCGAAAAAACGTTCTATCAAATATATGAGGAATAATTTAATCAGGCAATTTGTCGGTATTCAAACCGATTTTTATGGGGAGGATACTATAGGTTTGTAGAAAAAGTTACTGCATACGAGGAATCATACATAGGACCAAAAAGGGTACTAATCGCAACTACACGCTCTCCTCTATGCAAGGTGCTGTGTGATCCCATCTCGCCCAAAAGCACTTTGTACGCCTGCGCAGGAATAAGTCAGCCTGGATTCGCAAAAGTTATTGGATGGTTACAGCATCTGTCGGACCTGCAGTTCGCGCTGCTCAAAGACTATCTAGCTTCTATGAGCCGGGCTACATTTGCCAAGCTAAGCAGCTGAAACATGTCCTAGCTTTCGAGCTTTGCTAGCAAAGCCTCTACTACAAAGCTCGGGTAGCACAACCCCGGCGATAGGGCCTAATGAGGGGTTTAAGCCGATGGATTTTGTGGCTTCCACCAATGTAAAAAAAGAAATTACCGCCTTTCTTTTGGCATACAAAAATATGAATGGTCACTAAGGTGACCCGACCACAAATAATTAGCGTTTGTACCCTGTTATCGAGGCACCTGGGCTAAAAGCTGGGCACTCACCCCTGAGCCACTCCCTAAGTGTAAGGCAAAGGAAGAAGGAGTTAAATCAACGTTTCTTCGAGCTTTAATTTCCACCAGCGTTTACGTTTCTTGACCGCAAGCAATGTTGGCGTAAACATTATGAACACAATTATTATAAATTTAGCGTTAAAATAGCGTTTATTACTGGAGTGCAACTTCTCGAACAAGTCAAGGTGACTCTGCTCAAGCAACCTGAGGGAAGACTCAATGCAGAATTGATTCTTCAGATAGCAGGCAGCAGCGATGGAAAGGGCGACTTAAATCGCGAGGTCGGCCAGAAGTACGCTTGGTACTCCGGTATCATGGATGGGCAACTCTTCGTTCTATACAGTGGTGTCCTTGGACCCGCTGACTCGGGTCGAGGATCAACAGACCTGAAAGTTGACGAGCAAGGCATCACCCGCTATTTTGGCTGCGGTAAGCAAGGACACGTGATTCGCTACTGTTTTGTAAGAACCTGATAAAGTAGACCAACGTCTCGCCCTCGGGATCTAAACGGTCGTTGGCACTCCCAGAGCCAAAAATGCTGGTCACCACAAATATAGTACGACTCTCTCGAGAAAAAAATATCCAGATGATGGATTTGTGGTCGATTCAAATAATGAAGACTTAGCCTCTGAGCACTTGACAGCTTTTTAAGGCAGAACTAGCAGCGGTGTACTGCTACTTGCATACACACTTTTACGAGGGTAAATAAACTTATTCGAGTCTTATTACGTCGCAAAATTTTGCGCGCGCTGGCGATTGGCCTAAATTGTTTCATAGAAGATCGAGCGGAAATTAGCGGACAAGAGTCAGTATTGGTTTGACTGGCTAATGGGGCGAATCTAGCCTTATTAAAAAGGCGATATTTGAAGGAATCGACAGAACGAATTCGGCTTTCATGGCACAGACAAAAATGACTTGATCCTGGCTAAAAAAAGCCCAAATTTTGAATGGACCGGGGGTGTATGCAAGCAGGCTAACTTGCGCAACAGAACCTTGGTAAGCCATGGTCCCACCCCTGTTGAACGCATAATCATTAAAATGAAAGTAATCACGTGAAATAAGTCTGGTAGATATAAAGATTCTGATATTATACGACGGCAGACGTGACGACGTTTTGGTCGCTTTAAATCGGCAATTTAAGCCACTCTAGCAGCACTGGTTGCCAAAGACGCTAATCATAGCGCTTTAACTCTGGGTAGCAATATGCTATGTATCTATGACTTTCTTGGCTCCGCCAATTGTCATCAATTGCGGGTATAAGTTTTTGCAAGCGGGTTTAGCATGGGTTCGCAAGAAACTGTGATTACATAGGACAACAATGAGTAGCAAGAGTGACGTCCCAAAATTTAAAATTGCTAAAAAAAGGGATATGTGATACGAATTCACATTTGGCCGTCACGATCAATCTTTTAGCTGACAAGGGGACCATGTTTATAAAGGCAATGAGCGGCTGAGCTGGTCGCTGTATCACGGCTGGTGCATTTATATTGAAGGCACCACCAGAATTGTCAGAGCCACAAAACATTGAAGGGCTTTAAGCAATTAATTTCGTAACAGGAGCCAGAAGTAATATTCCTATAGATGCAATTTCCTCCTTAGGATATGAGCACATTTTCTCTATCGGAAATGTCTCAAATCAGCCTTATCAACAGCGTACGGTGAGCGAAGGCCTAAAGATTCTGAAGAATCTCAACGATTTGATATATCTTTAATAAAGAAATACTCAGTTGCAGTGGCTAGAGACTGACTCATCAACAAAATGTCAACGGCGAGAAAAGAGAGACACAACACTTTCCTCAAGCCAGATATGATGTACTGTGTCGTCAGACAATATTCACTGCCACACGAGCAACGTGAGCTCATTGATTCATTCTTCACCAGAAACGTAAGGAGTGAAAAGGCGGGAGTAAAAATAACACACACACGCGTCACCGCCTTTCTGCGCTCGAAGTTGAACGGATCGTGGCAAATCGGTCATACTTGTAATAAGCTGAGCAGACCAGCAAATCTTATAGAAAATGCTTCACAAAAAACGTGTTTCTTGAAACTGTGTTATAGATGACTCCGATCAAAATCTCACGAGGTTTAAAGTGAGGACCTATAAACCACGTAAGTCGCTCTACATAAAACTTTAGGTGCGCTAACTTAGCAAGATTATGGGTGGTGCATGTCTTTTAAGGATCGTAGAAGTTCAGATACGAAGATGTGTCGGCCCTTAAAAAGCAGATCTTACCTTGATCGTATCCAATAACACTTTATCTCCTCTAATATTTGATGCATTACCTCTGGTATATATGTCCGAAGATTTCCTTGTAAGGATGTATTTGCTTGCTAATTATATTCAGCCAACTTTCGCGAGGTTAGTAATTATTTTTGTAACGAAACAGGTGTCAGAGTGTTGACCTAGGCTCTCTCACTTTTTTCCAAAGTTATAGGGTTTAAAATTGTTAGCAAAACTCTACGGTACCTCAGCCTTCTTTCATGGATAGGTGGAAGCCCGCAGATGTGTGAGCTTCATTGTTGAATGCTCAACCATTGACAGCTTGTCACTTGCAAACTGCGCAGTGTTTCTTCAAGCGCTTGGTCGGCCTTTCTGTCAGACCAAGTGTCTACTATTGGCATCAGCAAGCGCTCTTGAGAAAAAAAGGAGCTGCAATTATAAAAACACAGTGGTGGACCTCAGGTTCTTGCTCACGATATCGTGTCGAAAAGGTCATGCTAATTAAATACCGTATTCATAAACAGCCTTACTGTTGCTTTTAGTTGCACTGGCGGCACGCAAACATCACTGAGCCCATATTGCCATTAAGCTACGGCAAATTAGAGACAAGACGAGGCCTATGGATTTCCGGCAGTCCGCCGTTACTGGTATGCTGTGTAAAAGAGCCGATGTGTGAGCCGCAAGGTTGCCTATCTCGCTAATCCCTACATACATGTTCACGAGTGGAATAATTTATACGATATAGAAACAGTAAAATGACGATTTTTTATGGTCTGTACAATCTTATTAGGGCATCGTTTATTCAGAGCTATATCTTACGTAAGTTTTTTTTTGTATAGAGCTATCGATCGGCTGGACTAATCCTATAGTGCAACTTAGAAGCAAATCACTCGACTTAAGCTTTTTTGCCTTCAAATGATTTTTTTTTGGATTGTATTCGATTCTGTAGCCTGACAATCTTTTCGTCATATAACCCTGCCAGCACCAAAACTGATTTTCTCGAAAACGCGTCGGCATAATTTCCTCATGGATGCACCACAGAACTTACGTTTGTCAAAAAATTACAATCGTCTTGTCATTCTTTGGCACAAGTGGATCGCCGTCTTGCGAGTTGCAAGGTCGATATAGCAACTTCCCGACGCACTTCGACCGCGTAGCTTTTGGATGCGCGGTCGTCGATCCAAACATGACAAACAGGTTTTGCTAAAGAGCTCAAGGACTTTAAAGGCCTTGTCAAAAATTAGAGGATACCGAGAATGAGAGGAATATCATGTGCGTGCGCTTAGTCACGCAGGAAAGGGTGTTTATCATCAGAAAGGTGCAAGGCCAAGGCGGAAGCGTCATCCTTCGGCACTTTTGTCCTCCAATAGCAGTGGTCATTTCTAGTAAAGTGCGTTATCATTGGCGCCAGACGCTTCATGTTAAGTGGCACGATTTCATCGCTTCCCGCAACTTGTGGTAGCCGTTGGAATATTATTGAATTGACTAGCTGAAGCCCTTTGTACTTTGTAATCAAAGCTAACGATCGTTTGTACAATAGACAGGATTTTTTATGTCGAGCGTTCGCGATAGAAACGTACGTTGTGGTGGTTACTACCATATGCGATTCGGTTTTCGCAAAAATAATCACTTCAAGTTTTACAATGTCGAAATGCCACGGCCCGAACGGGGGAGTCGGATATGCCTTTCGCGGTGGCACTATAATATAGAAATGCCACAAGAATTTAAAATGCTTTAGAGACGTGTAATTATTTGGTCACAAAACTGTTTTGGCTTTTATGGGCTTTCGTCGCTTCAAACTTGGACAATATTTTCGTTGAGAGCCGCTCTGGAAGAAGTCAGTCAGTATTGAAGGCTTTTTAGGCCACACAAGACGTTTCTTGAAGTCACCAGGATCGAGATTCTTAACGTTAGCATTAAAAGGTATGCCTTTGCGACGAAGGGCATATAGTTCCTTGACTGGGCATTGCGCAGCCATGGGGTCCGATTAATATCCGAGGAACTGAAAGCCGTTTTGACTTAGCCTACTCTACAACTCACAAGAATTTTGGAAGAGGTCAAACATAAGGCAGTCATCTTTTTTGTCCAGGCAGGTAGGGGCTTTCGAACTTAATAATGTCGTCCATGACATGGGGCAACTTGCCATGAAGTACGCACTGGTAAAGCTCCGATTGCATCGGCTAAGCTTTTCGTGGTTTAGACAGATTATACATCCCTGAAAAAGGCAATTAATACGCCTTACTTGTAACAACAAAAGATAAGATATTTCTCATTCTTTATGGAACGCAATGTTGTTGAATTGAGTCCTGTAAAACTCAATGTTCGTATCGACGCACTTTTGCACAGGTCGAAACATGAGTATGCCCACATTAGCAGAGTTAAAAACGATATTAATAAAAAATTGTCGGGTGTACAAAACGGGTGCCAAGCTAGAGCCTTTTTCAGTGTCGCAGCCAAAGTTTTCGGAGTCGAGCGATTATTTGCTGCCCGCTTGTGAAATTCTGCTTCTCGCAGCAAACACCTATTAAGCTATGCTACCCACAATTATAGCGTTAATTTAGCATCTTCGAAAGCCAGTGTTTTCAAGGGAACCTGGTTTTACTCCGGAAGGTGACAAAGTTGTCACCACAGCTATCTTCGCAGAAATATCAGCTTTTATAGGGTGCACCTGCCCAAGACTTCAATTTGAAGCTGCACCTTAAACGGCGTTAAATGATCCTCTAAGACCTATCGCGCGGCCGATATAGGGCTCAAGCTTCCCTAGACATAGCATCCTCAGGAACAAGCCATAGATCTTGATCGAATTACTTAACATATAGTGACGGATCAAAAATCGTACCAAATTTTCTAAACTGATAAAAAGTGTGAGATTAAACGATTTGAAGGAAATAAAGAGAAACAACAAATCGGGTGATCGATTTTATGTCTTGCACTTTTAATCGATTAATCGCATTTTGGGGCGCTATGATGGCGGGTCGGCCTTGAAATCGTTAACGGTAAAAGAAGACTTCGTGTTGCCAACATTTTGAGATCTGACAGCTAGTCTATTTTGACCTATGTGGTGTTTAGAGCCATCCAATTAGCCTATCGAAGTGAAACTGACTTATTACTATTGCTTCCTTTTTAAAGCATAACAAATCCTATTTCGTTTAAGCGAGGTCTATTTCGACATATGTGATGTATGGAACCATCCCATTA
Organism: Plasmopara muralis; assembly: GCA_003676415.1. Lineage (NCBI taxonomy): Eukaryota > Oomycota > Peronosporomycetes > Peronosporales > Peronosporaceae > Plasmopara > Plasmopara muralis. The sequence goes on along the minus strand of RCHQ01000036.1, from coordinate 112,053 downwards.
GCCTGTCGAAACGAAATTGACCTTTTTTCAGCATCAAAAATATCATTTCGATTGACAGCAAAAGTCTGCTGGCTCGCGTAGGTCCTCGTCGCAATAGACTCAACCAAGTCTCACAATAAAAAATACTTCATGATATCGTACGATTGCGTTCAATATCAGCAGTTCGCTGCTGTTTTACCTTGGAGGGTTGTCAAGCTCTCACGTAATGATGTAAATCAATTTTACACCCATTGTGAAACTTATTCTTCACGCATTAGCGCGTATTTACCCCTATTGGTTACCAGTATTTTCTGGCTGTGAGGGCGCGAAATCTGCCGACAAACTTTATATGCCTGTGGTTGAGATGCGCAGGTCCACTTCGTCGTCCCAAGCACATACCATATGCCCTCACTTGCCGAAGCCGAAACAGCAGATGCTGCCTTAACCGCAGCGACTAGTCATTGGGACTGGGCCCCACAGACACTATCTTAGAGGTTGAGGAGCTACCTATCAACGGTTTTGAAATAACAAGTGTATTTGTTGCTGTACTTCTTTTAAAATTGATACTATTCCATCGTCGCTGCCTGCGCTTTAAAAATCAACCACGAGTCGGGCCAACACGTGACATGACGGAATGCTAACTTGATGGCAGCGACGGCTTCCTTGCCATCCCCTCTTTCTGCTAGCGCTTGACGTTGACCTCGTCAACCATTTTCTTTTAATTCCTTCGCAAGTGAAATTTGGACTCACACCGTACGTCAGACCATGTGTGAAAAATTACCCGTGTGTCGAATGTCTGGTTTTGTACCAGTGTGTTGTATCACATTCTGGTGAAATTCTCACCTTTTGCAATATTCCTAATTTCCTGTGACGCACAATGCTAAGGCCTTTATCGTATTGCTAAAAAAGTCCCATTTTATTCAGTGTACGCAGACACACCAAAAACATTCGCCATGCTTTGCCACTACGAGGTGTTGGCCATTGCGCGTGATGCGTCAGCGGTCGAGATCAAAAAGGCTTTTCGTCTTCAGGCATTGCAATGGCACCCGGACAAGCACCACCAGAACGGAATTACGAATGAGGAAGCCACCAAGCAGTTTCAGGCCATTCAAAGCGCCTACGAGATCCTAAGTGATCCGCACGAGAAGAAATGGTATGACGAACACCGTGATCAGATTCCGCGGAGCGGGGTGAACACCAATGAGGAGGACGGAGACGAGCTCAACTTATTTCGATACTTTAGCTCTTCGGTTTATTCGGGCTTTGGCTTGAATACCAACAGCTTTTACAACGTGTTTAGAGAACTTTTTACCAAGGTGCGTTGTCTATAGAAATTTGCAGCATAAAAATTATGTAATAGTAATAATTTATCATGTGGACAGATTGACAGGCTGGATTTACACAAAATTGATGGATCAAAGTTGGAAGTTGCACCAGGATTTGGAGATGCCAAAACGGCGATAGATGCTGTTACTTTATTTTACCAGCACTGGAAGAGCTACACGACACAACGCAGTTTTTCGTGGGTAGATGAGTACAGGACGGCAGATGCGCCAACGCGACTGGTGAGACGAGCGATGGAAAAGGAGAACAAGAAGTTGCGGGAGGCTGCAAAAAAAGCATTTACAACTGAAGTGCGCGAACTTGTAGACTTTGTGCATCGCCGCGACCCGCGCGTATGGGCCTTTCAGAAGCAAAAGGAGCTGAAAAAGGAGCAACGACGTCTTGATGAAGAGGCCAAAAAGCGCGAAAAGCAGGTTGCCTTTGAGATCGAGCGGCGTGCTTTTCAGGAGCAGCAAGAAGAGCTTTGGGCTACCAGGAGTATGGATACGACCGGGCTTGCTGACCGAGACATCGAGCTAGAACTTGAAAAATGCCGAAAGAGAATGAATGCAGATGTGCTGGTGTGTCGATTGTGCAGCAAGACGTTCAAGTCAAAAAATCAATTGCAGAACCACATTGCATCAAAGAAACACCTTGACAGAGAGGAGGAGCTCGGTGTGTTTAGTGATCTCAGCCTTTTGGACGAGGAAATTGGTAAAACTTTGCAAGAAGAGCTACAGCAAGCGAGAATTGACTTGAATGATGACAATACCATTGGCACCAAGCCCCAAGATGGACACGACACCCAGTTTATTGCGCAGAAGAAAGCTGACAAGAAAGCAGAGCGATTGTTGGCAGGAGCTAATTTTGTACGACTCGAAAAAGAGCAAAAGGCTGCCAAGAAGCGCCGTGAGCGCAAAGAAATGCGCACGATTAAGAGAAAGGAGAATGTAGAGAAGATTGTTGCCAATGCACGCTCTAGAAAAGAGCAGAAAGATGAAGAGAACAAGCGAAGTCGTGAGAAAAAGGGCAAGAAGCGAAGATGAAGATTCTTAAAAAAACAATTTAACTCTATTATTACGCATTCTGACACTTAAGATTTAATGCGCAGCTGTTGCAAACAGGCATCCATTTAGACGCTAAGCACTTTGTCACTGCTAGTGCATTGCTGCAGTTCGAGCACGATATCAGACAACCTTCTGAAAGTTTTGAGGTAGATAATTCGGCCCGAGCATGCTCATCGCCCACAATCATTCTATCATGCGTACACATCTGACTGAGTTCACGCTCTTCTTTCCAGCGTGCGACCCGCACGCGCTGCTCTTCCCGTCGTTCCTGATCAAGCTTTTTTTTCTGAACAAGATCCTGCTGGACACGTTCGTGGAGTGAATCATATTGATTATGAACCTGGTCGAAAAGCCATTGGAGTCCTGCTTCCAGACGCTCGTCTACACGACCGTACAATGCTGGCTTGGCTACGCACGGGACAATCTTAGAGCTAGAAAACTTGCTCGAGTGCAGTATTTTTTCCAATTCTGATTCAGCTAATGCCTCAGCTTGATCTTGTTTATTGGCGAAACTGTACAACATAAAAAATGTAAAGTATCTTGTGACATCGGCAAGTAAAACCAAAAATTAGCGTACATAAGCAGTGGCTTCTTAATCATGAGCTTATTTGCCATAGAGGCTTCAAGCACATTTGCCGCTTGAAGCACCGAATTCTCACTAGAAGAATCGACCACAAAGATAACACCGTAAGCCTGGGCATAACCGACGTAAGAAAAATCAATTTTGCAAAAAAGATTAAAATACCAGTCTTTACGTCGGCATAGTATTCCTTCCACACGTTGCGGAATGCAGGACCGCCTCCAAGATCAAAGAAAGTAGCCGATCCTTTATCAGTCTGAAATGTGACCGATGTGAAGCCGGCACTTGGCACATGTTCTTTATCCAAGTCTCCTTGCAGAGTTGACAACAGGGTTGTCTTGCCAGCTCCGTCTACACCAATAAGCAGATAGACCGTGTCTTTTAAACAAGTTGCTTTTGGCCTTTTTTGGTTGTCTACGTCATTTCGATTAACAGTGTCATTGACGTAATGCTTCAAACACATAGAGTGAACATTGCTTTCTAGCTTCCCATCATCATACAAAACTGTAAAGTTGCCATTGTCGTCGACATTGGTGATGACGGCGGGATAGAATCTTGGTCGGCCTTTATACCGACACAAGACGCGATCGTTTACACCGAACAAAGTGGCTGAAAGTCGATCGAACACTCCTTCAGGGGTTTCGCTCAGCTCAGTAAATAAACGTGCAGCTACCACGTCTCGAATAAAAGCTGGAGGGAAGATTAGGTAAACTCTACCGACAAATACACCCTTCAAACTCACATTTGACAGAATTTGGCTTGTCGCGTAATATCTGCTTGGCCAAGTCATCCATAACAGGAATTACGCTGGTTGACATAAAGTCCGCCATCTTGCGGCGAGTCGTGAGCTTCTTCGCGTAGCCTACGCTTCTCGAATGGTGCACGAATCGAGTGTTTTTGTTGTCGTCTACAAAGTCGTGAATAAAGTGGTAGACGCTCTCCGGCTGATACAGCAAAAGCGACTCAATGAGTGGCATCAGAACTGGATCCACGCATTGTCGAAGATAATCGTGCTCGTTTTCAGCAGCTTTTTGTAAAAGTTCTGTTCCAGAGACCTACTTTATATAGTGTACAAGATAGCATCCAAGGGCATAACAAGTGTGCATACCTCGAGGTGTTTTGTTTATCGCCTCGCGCAGTCTTCGAGCACTCATAGCGATTTGTGGACCGTCGCTACGCGCAAATCTCTACCGCATAATCGATCGGTTATTTGGAGAGCGAAACCGAAGATGTAACATCTTTCTAATATTAGAAACGATCCTTTCAGACCGAAATCGATCCGAAACAAATTGCCGTGCTTGCGACCCATTCGGTCAGATCAACAAAACTTGGGATCGGTTAACTAGCTTGAATGTGTTGGCATTGTTTTATGGGCATGAGCCGACTCGAAGTATGCGATGACAGGTTTTTCTGAGAGTCGCATATTTGTCGTCCGTTCGCACGGTAGTCGACACTGTATCGTGTCTCAACAATTGTTGAGCATTTGACAGCCGCAATCGTAGCAACATAAGTACCTTAGATAGTACGAGTAACAGTATCGGGGTTTGGCTGTGCTTAAAGTTATTCAAGTCATCACTTGAACAAGTAATGGCATAGCGCAAACTCAAGCAACGAGAAACCCCTACAAGCCCATGATAAGGACAAGTCACGTTTCTACCGAAGTAGGACCAAAATTCAGAGTAATATACCCAGGGGGCGGTTTCAAGAATCTTCAATTTCCACCAATGCTATCTCAGATTCGGCTGAATTCCCTGGCTTACACCTGTTTCCATACACATGTCGCCCGACCGCTGCGGTGGGACATTCCGGCATAGTGACTGTTGAACTTGCCAGGGCATTCCCTTGCAGACTGACAGCTTGCAGACGTGCTAGCGCTCGTATTGATAGGAGAATTGCTGTATCTGCCTCTCCAGTCGAAGGAGGACTGACGAAACCTTTTTTTAAGAGCCCTAGTTGTCGCATCAGTCCGACACATTGTGAAGTAGTAAAGATTGACCACATGCAGAGCGCTCGCGGTCTTGCGGTGGGGACTGGCGCTTGTACGCCACCGATGCACAGCACGCTCTCTAGCTCTTGTTATGGGGTTTGTAGGTCTTCACTCTGTGTAAACTACGCCTTGTCAACGACTGACAGAGCCAAAGAGAGCAGCGAGGCCGGTGTTTTCTTCCAAGGCTGCGCGGCGTCGAACATGTCGTCGTGCAAGTCGAATGTGACCTCCGGTGACTGCCAAGTGCAATGTTTAGTGGACTTGCCAGCTAGCTGGAATAAGCCACAGTGGACACTGACAATTGCGCAACCTCAGAGCGACAAGACCGACACCGCGATGTTTCAAAAGATTGACGATTTGGAGCTGCCGTCTACCTTGCAGAATCTGTACGTTTGAGGGTCTTGTAGATTGCGTGTTAGCTTGTCTCACGTTTCGTTGCTTACAGTACTGTTGTAGGTGCCACGTCCAGCTCGCAGATCATTGTCCCGCTTTCTTTTTCGCCCGACGCTTTTCGAAGCGGCACAGGGCTACAGCAAATGTAAATGAGTGCAATTTTAAAGATGGAGTTGTTCGACGAACTTACATCCAATTTAATGTTTGCACAGAATAATTTCAGATGTAGATGTTGGAGATTTGCTCACAAACATCTTTCCAGACTCGCTTCAGACACTGTAAGATTGATACTGGATCTTATGTGATCAACGAAATCTGACTTGGCTTATACAGGATTATTCAGCGGTCACAGCTCACTCAATTTGACCCTCGTGGTTCGCGTGCTTTCACTTCGGTGTCCACTCTGTACGTTTTTCTCTACTTTTTTGGAGAAGAAACATTATCTAATGCCTCTGCTATCTGATAGAGATCTTCGCGACAATGATTTGTCTGCAATCCCTTCCATTATATATGAAATGCGCAACCTGTCCGGTCTGCATCTTCAAGGCAACTTGATCGCCAATGCTCACGTGACCCTGCCGCAACTTCAATATTTGCAGAAATTACCCGTATTTGAAGCTAATTTGACAGTCGATGGAAATTGCTCCCTTGGTTACGATGCTGTTTCATGGGGCGACAAGAGCGTCTGCTACACTAATGGTGACGGTCTTGGTAATATCGACAGTTCAGATTCCAGAGAAGAGAGCACTACGTCGACAGCTAGTGAGAGCGACAACGATTCAGATATGCTGGGTGTGGTTTTTGGGCTATTAATCTTTATAGTGATGGTTGTTATCGGCGGTGTTGTACTTTTGCGACGCTGGAAGCAAAAGGCTACAAAGGGAGCTGCTGGTAGTAAACTCAAAATTAACCTGAGAAATTTACGAGCACGAATGGGTGTCAACAGCACGATGCAGACTACAGATCTTGAGGCATCTTTAAACGATTTTAGCGCTAGTGGAGGACTGCGCGAAGCTGCATTTAAAGAAATTTGTGCTAGTGAAGTTGTCACGTTAAACGATATTTCAGCTTCCGGACCGGTAATGGTTGCGCTAGCTAAGCACCGTTCAAATTTGGTGCTTGTGACAAAACTTCGGATCAGTGACGATGACGTTGAAGCCGCTTTAGACATGGTGCCAACACTTTCTCAGATGCGTCACCCACAATTACTCGCGATCACCGGATTTGTTTGGGATGAACGACAAGCAATGACTGCAGTGTGTGAATACATGACGCTTGGTACTCTTGAAGCTTACCTTCGGGGTTTTGGTTCTCGACTTGATTGGATGAATTTCAAGATGAAAGCGGCTGCTGAAATCGCGCGAGGACTTATGTATCTGCACAGCAAACACTCGCTTACGTACGACGGACTTAATGGAAAGAGCGTCTTTGTGGATATAAATAAGGGCTGTAAGCTGAACCCGATCCAGGCCGCGTTAGCAACGGACGGGTCTTCACCTTACAGTTGTCAGTCATACCTCCGCCGTTGTGATGCCACCTCTAAGGCATATTTTGCTCCTGAAGTTGTAATCGGCGAGCCGTCTCGGTCATCTTCAGACATGTACGCGTTCGGTGTGCTGCTGGCACACCTAGACACTTGCCAGACTGCGGATGAAATGATAAGAAATACGTGGAGAATGCGTACACACATCGGAAACTTGAACTCGGACAACGAAACTCTTCTTTCAAATGACGGTACGGTGATATCGACAAATAATGTTGCTGACACGGACAATGTGCGGAGATGCACTACTCATCTGGAAAGCTTGTCTAGCACCCACAGCTTTCGCTCACTACAAAGCTCTCGTAACGTCACACCGGAAGAATTGCGTCGACGAACGACACCTGTGCTTGGCACTCACAACAACGATGACACTAGCTTCATGAGCATGTTTACATTTACTCCCGAATGTCCTGCGATGGTGCGGGAGCTAGCAAGCGCGTGTTTGCAGTACGACCCATCGCTACGCCCTAGCGCGTCCTACATCGCAGCCATGCTGAATAATTAGGCTGAACAGAAACAGAGATAGAAATTTTAACGTCTTAAACAGTACAATAGTCTTTGAAAGATGGTTCTTCATTTCATCAGTGGATTGATGCGGGACGCGACGCTAACACTTGACACTAGAACATCACTTAAAAAGTTTTTTTCATGGCTCAATCCCGTGCATTTCCTGCTTTAAAAAAGCCAATTGTTGCTGCATGCGCAGTATGCCTAGAATTATTGGAGAAAAGCTTAGCTGCACTACCGTGCGGCCATGTTTTTCATCAAAACTGTATTGAGCAAGCGCTTGCATGCCGTCCTGCGTGTCCAGTTTGTCGACGCCAAGCTAGCTTCAGAACTGCAGTGCGACTGTATTTGTCTTTTGGCGCAGGCCATGGTGATGCAAGCTGTAAAGCTGCATTTAGTAATGAGATTACGACGGCCTCGAGAATTCCTGAGCGCCTGCAAGAAATGAAAAATAAACTCGACCATGCACACAAGATTCAGCGCACGTCGTTAAGTCATTCATTACGGCTGGAAAGCGATGTATTAAGCTTGAAGCAGAAGCTTCAACAAACCACTCGTAAATTGCAGCACACTCAGCGAGCTTTGGACAGTGCAGAAATTCAATTGCAAATTGGTACGAGTCTGTTTCTCTGCTACTTTTGTTGTGCGCGTTCCACTAATATATTTAATGCGTTAAATTTCTTTGCATAATGAACAGCTACTAAGAGCTTCGCGCGGTACAATGAGGCAAAACGGGCCTTACTTGAATTTGACAGCAAAGTTCGCACTAGTGCCAACCAAATGCTGGAGAAGATACGAGAACGGCAATATTCGCGGTGCTGCGCAAGCGAGTGGGCTGAGCTGAAATGCATCGCGCGAGAAATCGCTGCGGCCGGATCAGGTTCACGAATTACGTGCTGTCAGCACCACACTTCAACAAGATTGGCGAAATCCACTGTCGAAGCATCCCTGACGTCATACTCGCAAGCCTTGCGTTGACCGACAGCCGCTTTCTCGCACGAGGGACATGATCAGCGCGATTTATCCTTTGACGATCCTTGGTTGGGCATCGCTCATTTTGTGCTCTCGATAAGATTTAACTTTTGTCGGCAAAATTGCACCATTTACGCAGGTCAAATACTAAACACATTTCTCTGTCACGCATTAGTTCAAATTAAGTTTTTATTTCTAGCTTTTAGAGATGAACCCCACAATATATATTGCATGAAGAAAAATTAAGAGCCACTTCTAGGATATAACTTTTGGCTCTTATGAAAGTCAAGGGATCGGACATTCGTGTACTGTAAGGTAAATGTAAAATAGAAAAGGACCCTTTAATGCGATGGGCACGACCACAGGTGTTGATTTAAGCCTTATCTAATCCTTCACTCCAATCAGACGCTATTAAAATTTGCGATGCAGCTAAATTTACTCATGCGATTGCACATTCGCAAGAGGTTGGGACACCAGAATGCCCAGCGCCAATGGACTTGGCCAGTGGTACCAGCTTGAAGATGACGAGCGTGGTAGCCATACGGAGCGCTACGCTGGTTATTAGTTACGGATACTACAAAGACGAGCCTCAAAATAGCTGTTGGCCGAATATAAGTAATTCCTTACCCCATACATTCGTCCTCTTACAAATCTAAGAGTGGACGCATCCACGAATAGCGGATCAGTGGACATCAGCTATTGCCGGGCAGTCAAATACGGCTTTTCTCTGTGATAGTATACAGACGCGCTAGTTGTGGGAGTTAAGGCCACAGTTCTGTGTAGATTGCTGCGCGCCGCGTAGTACTTAATATATTTACTCGAAGCCGAGTATATCTACGTGTCCTCTCATAGCTGTGAATGCTACTTTTATCTCTCCCAAGACCTCGCCCTCTTGCATGAAGAAGACAACCAATTCCGACGACGTCGACATGAACACTTCATGGCTAGAGCAAGTAGCCCATCAGCCACTTGCCCCGACAGCCTCTTTACCAGTGCTGCAATTGGCCGCGAACCATCAGCAATTGGCGGCCATTATGAACACAGACAATGATGCGACAGCCGTCGCAGTGGCCAGTAAAAACTCGCTTGCTTTCATCCTTGGTGGTAATGTAGATGAGGATCAAACCCATTCTGCTGGCGCCAGCTTTGGTACGTGACGTTGCTGCAACGTTGCAGACAAACGCTTAGGTTTAGTATGGCACGGACTGATTCTAGATTTGCTGGCTCGTGTCGTAGCTAATCTTATGGTTGCTTCAAGTGTTTCGATGACGGAGAACGTGGCGGCCATTGTGTCACCCCCGGCGAGAATAAAGGTGACGGTGAAGAAGTCTCGCATTTGCAAGTTTGAGAACTGTACGCGCTACGTGGTAAACCGTGGACTTTGCATTGGTCACGGAGTACGTTGAAGCATACTTGCTTCAAATTTTATTTTGTAATCGCTTAACATGGGCTGTAAAAACAAAATTTATGTATACTAAACAATCTGATAATAACAGGGTGGTAAGCGATGCGCTGTCGTGGGGTGCACGAGTAGTGCTAAAAATTTGGGTGTGTGTTGGAAACACGGTAAGGGTGACACAATTGCCGAAAATGGTGGCTTCATGATTTGCTCTGACAATAATGCCAAATATTTGAAGGTGGCTCCACAAAGTGCACGGTAAATGGATGTGAGAACCGTGCCAAGTCTCGTGGCGTCTGCTGGTCTCACGGTGGAGGTACGAAATGTTTAATTTCTATCAAATGATTACGGTCTTCATCAACTTTTACGTATTAAATTCTCCAAAATGATCATTAAGGCCGTAAATGCAGCGAGGACAGCTGCACCAAAACAGCAGTGTCTCATGGCCTTTGCTGGGCTCACGGAGGAGGTGAGCTGTGCACATTTTCTTGAGAAAATTCCCAGCATCTTTTGAGATTTTTACATCATTCTTTTTAATTCTTGCACTTGCCAATTTTCATTGATTGTCGCTTGATTCGATCAGGAAAGCGATGCGTAGTAGAAGGATGTCGTAAGCCTGCCTACGAACGCAACGGGAATGTGTGCTCCCTGCACCAAGCGATCAACGCAGATGCTCCGCAAAAGCCTGGGACACGATGATGAAACTCCCTGCGCATCTTGGAAGCATGCATAGAGAATTACAGGAACTATTTGAAGGTTCACGCGCACATTGGACCCACTGCGAGGGAAAATCGGGCAATAAAGGTGCGCGTTAATATTTATTGTCATGACATTTTTGACGCACGTCGAGCTTGTAAAAAAGGCAATTGAAAAAATTCAAAATTTCTCGCAAATTGCTTTGAATCGTGGTGAGCAAATACGTCTTTTCGCTGAACAATCACTTAGAAGACTCAAAACATTTGGGTGCACAAGCTCATGTACATGCATCAAAAAGCAAGGCGATGCACAAAACTAAAAGTTTGGCAGAAATTCCTTTTCGAGTATCAATGATTGTGTAAACCAAATTTTGGGATCAGTTATCGGTTTGCGCAGCCTCCCTAAGATTTGCACTGATCTACCTTTAAAATTTTAGCTACAACAACGAGCTGAAGACTGGAAGCGTTAGTAAATAAAAAAACCGGTACTACTCTAAGTGGTTAACTTTCGTATTGCGCGAAAAAAAAAGACAGAAAGCTATGTGTTGTCCAATTGTGTGTATCAGATATTGGTTAACACACTAAATTAGTAAGGCAGATGTCTTTTGGTATCAGCTTGAACGAAGCATTGTCCTCATATGAAATTAGAAAGGAATATATCCCGTGTTGAGCTTTCGACAAAACAGCTTAGTGCCCGTAATCTGCAATATGAAGTGTATATATGTATATGAGATATTATTTTTTGATTATGTGGTGTAATAATTTGTCTCTTCACATATGTGATATGCTTATTTGTGTGTTAAATCCTAGTGTGTGTGGTAAAGTTGCGACGGGCCGCTACACAAAGCCGAGCTATTTTGCTAAAAGCTAGACCATCTCTTAACAAAAGCCTTGAGAAATGGTGACTTCTGGTATAAATTTGTCGGTGTAATCGGTTTGCATACTGAGGTGTCTCGAAGGATACCAAAAATAGATAGTTTCTGCCCAAATTGCAGAGCTAAATCGAATGCATAAAACGAGTTATGGGTAGGACTAAAATAGGGCAAATGTTGATTCAAATAATAGTTTTGAAACTGCAAACTATTGCACACGTCGATCCAGGGATAGAGAACGGTCGTTCGTTTTTAAATTGTATAGTCCTACACGCCTTCTCAGTGCAAGGGTTGCGTGACCCTGCCACGCCTGATAGCACTCACACGCCCACACCTGGTAAGTCATCTGCCTGAATCGTCGCAAAGACTTGAAGATGGATTAAGCCAACTTCTCGCACCTGTCAAACGCTTAATTCGCACTACCCGGAAGACTTCTTGGCTGTGTGGACCCGAGGAGACGACTGAATTTGTAGCACGAGCTGCTGCCAAGCAGCTGAACGTCTGTTTGCGACCAAAATGCTCTAAGGCTCAGGCAAAATAGTCCACGGTAGCCTAGGCGATAGCATTTTATGTGCGAGCCTTGGCCACCAGAACTTACGCTTTGCATCTGTTTAAGGAAAGTAATGCCGTGGACTTCTCTTTCGGATTTACAATACCGATATGGCTACAAAGGCGGCCTTCATTACGCTTAATAAAGCGTGGATGACGTTCATACCCTCTTACCAAAAATATAGCTACGAATCCTTCGTGTAATAAGCTTACCTATTTTGGTGTCACACGGATAAATAGATTAAAATGAGTTTTCTTCCGGCTAATTTTAAAATTTACGAACATGCAAGCGTGATATTTGATGCTCACTTGGCTACATCAGCGCTTCTAAGTTATCGCCAGCCCAGAAACGCAGGTCTAGACTTCATTAATATACTTATAATTATAAATCGTTGACCGCTTCTGCGTATAAATTGCCACTCCTCAATCAGTGTTCATGGAGGGCCTTCGGGTAGGCCCGTCTTGTTCTCTTCTCAACGATAGAAGAGGTGATATTTTACAAAAGAAGTAAATTTAACGACAAACTCGGTCCTTCTTATCGTCTTAAACGGTCAGCTCATCGACCTAGTGGGGATCACCAAGGGCTGCTGATTTGGGTCTAGATTTAATAGACTAAAGCATAGCCGAGCAAAGTAAGATCGGCTGCTCTAACAAGTACTTGAAAGGATAAAGTGAAACTTCGTCCTCCAAAAGGACTTATAAGTTTGCTGTCAGTATATGCGTCCTTAAACTACGAAAATGCTGGTTATCAGTAACGGTGGGGCTCAGTGCTGAATGGTGTACGAATAATTCAAACTAAGACAGCTTAATCACTGAGACCTTGACAGCTCTCGAAGGTGGAGCCAGCTCAGTTGTTAGAGCAATGGACCTATTCTACTAGCGCGGTATGCGGCTAATTGAGTGTGCAGGGGTACAAGATTAAGACAACCCTATTCAAGTCTCGATAGGCACTGGCGTGTCGAAAAAATTGAGCGCTGGCGGTAACTACCATAGGCTAAGCGATGCTAAAGTGGAAAGTGTGATAAATACATTTTGGGTGGACTAGCAATGATATAATTACAAACTGGAAGTCGCCCAAATTTTAATGTTGGATATTTTGACAGCACGGATAGTTTCGATACCCTTGCCATAGACAAGTATGATGACTTAGATTATGTTGCGCCTTGGCCAAGGAATCCTATTGGAATCTTAAGGTCCGGTGCATTTGATTTAGCATATTTAATTAGCATATGGCTTTGACTGGATGACTTATGATCAATCTGCTTGGCCATTTTTTCTTCTTTTAAAATGAGTACTTGAATGTGGCTTCTACTGGCCTATTGTTGAAACTTTTTTCAGAAAGAGGAAATAGGGACAAGAGCAGTGTGAGCTCTTTAAGTTCGCCGCCGAAGAGGCAAAGATGGCATTATGTGAGATTCGAACTTTCGTGTTCGTTAATTAAATGATAAGTGGCAAATAGTCTATGCTTATAATGAGCTGACCAGTTTCACAAACACCCATTTCAAAGACGGACGTGTTGCTTACTAACATATATTGATGTGCGCTGCAAAGTGTACAAATTTAGTGCGGTTTGGTCCTACAATGAATTTGACCATCATTTTTTCAGGCACATTCTAGCAATACATTCGAGAATTGTCGTTGCCGAGAAATTCGACTAGCTTTTAAGGCCACCTAAGAAAGATTTTGAGCGAATTAGACAAATTAGTCGGAGGAGTTTAAAGTTCTTAGCTTCTTTTTCAGCTTTCATTGGGTCGATTTAACCCCGAGAAAGAAGAGACCGTTTCGGTTTGGCCTTAGCCAAGTTCAAATAAGAATTTTAGGAAAGTGTTTAGCCTTGTAAGCTATTTATAAAAGAACAATGCTGGTTATAAGAGGCTCGCAAATTGTCTATTCGATCGGTTGAAATCGGATATTGAGTGTTGCTGGGAGAGCCAGCACCAGAATGCTTTCAATAGCATAAATATCTTTCGGATGGTTCGTTTGAGGACAAGTCAAAGTGTTTATCATGCGTCCGACTACGAAATCGTTTGAGCTTTCTTTACAACTCACTGGTAGTGGTCATGAGCGACCCATCTCGTCCCTTTAAATTAGACTAAACTGCAGAACAAAATTCCATCGCTCACGACAAGTCTTACTTTCCAAAAAAATCGCACTGGTAAAAGCCCGAGTGCATCGTTCGAGCTCTAAGCTTTTTGTGGTTTATTTACATCATGTATCCCTGAAAGCTATGTTTAGTACGCCCCAATTTTCTCAAGAAGAGCAATAGTTTCGGACGAATGATCTTCCACATTGCTTACAAGCCTGATAAGCTCAATGTGCTTGCCTAAACATTATGTGCTGGTCAGATTGACTTGACCGACATCAGCAGGATCGAAAGCTCTTCTGACAAACCCATACGTCAAGCGTGTATGACGATTGACAATCAACAGCTTCCAACGTGAAATTCAATCGCAAGCGAGGGCAACAAACTCGAGTGGTAATTTTTTCGACATTGCTTTACTCGAAGCGGCCAAACGGTCTGCTCTTCTATATATAACGTAGATCCAGAAGGGTCATTGTTCCGTATAAAAAAAGCTTGGAAACCTCTAAATGTACCCAATGCGCCAACTAGCAATTATCAAGGCCTAAAGATTACCAATTTCTCGCTATTCACCACACATTTGTTGCCCAAATGTACAAGGGAATAAAAAGTATGTGAGGACCTGTGCTACCAACCCGTGGCTCACTAGTCGGCTTCCTTACAAAGCCTGCCAGTGTTGGAAGTCCGTACACCTCGAGCTAGCTAACGGCTTGGCAGCGATCGATTGGATCTGGCGTTTGTAATTATTGGTGGACCTTGGTAGCGAGTGACCCACATGCCAAATGCAGCCGCCCTCGTCCTCAGAGTTCTAAAGATATTGTTTAAATTATACAAGTTTGATATGGTGCGGCAGTTAAAGCACGTGCATTGCCGTCGTCAAGTCACTTTGAAACAATGACTGTTTTAAATCAAGTTCGGGTCCGAAAAAAGTTACGGTAGGAGCGGCTTACAAAAAGCCCTCGTGGTTTTAAAAGCAGACGATAAATCTGGGGCCGACTGGCATTTAAACAAAAGGGTCTTCCTCTTCCTCGTCAATAAGGCTTTTGAGATTAGTTGAACTCCCACGAGACAGCGGCTTGAGTCGCTACTTGGTGGTAAGCGAGTCGCAAATCCTCGCCCGCTGCTTTAGTGGCGTCAGCTCCAAAAAGTGTATTGAAGATTAATTCATTCTTTTTTTCCTGGGCCTCCAAGCTGGCGATTTGATCGATAAGTCTATCCGTGGTCGGGTCTTTCTTCTAAGATCCACTTTTGAATGAGGCCTAAGTGAGTCTAACGGTAAGCTTGACTCCTTCGGAAGCGTACATCATTGAAGAGGGAGGTTGATATGACAAATTTGTTATTGATTCAAGTCTTCTTCACACCCGTAGGCAAGTGTTTGCCGGTGTGCTTGCGGTGCTATCGTATTTTTTATGCCCTCAAAGCAGATGTGCTTACGGACTTATAAGCGAAGGAAAACGAGGCACGCGTTTCCCGCCTTGGCAATTTGGGAGGCCATTTTACAGCCTTTCTCAATCAAACGGCTCATTGGTGGGCAAAAATTTTCTGGCTCGCTGCTCACGACGCATCTCAGTAGCAGACGCAGACTTCATAATACTACAAGAAGGCCTCGATTCCAAAGGCTTTGTGTGCCTCTAGGCCACCCTTCTCGTGAAAACTATGAGCCTCAATTAACTTGGAAGAAACAGCTGTTCTTTTACGACCTTGCATTTATTATGTGCGTAATTCAAGCCCCGAATCAAATTTCGCTTCTCAATTTTACCCGGTGTTGGAAGAGCCTTGAGGCAAGAGATGAAGATATCCATTGGCACTGCCACCACTACGATCTAGCAGAATACTATTTGCTGGGATTGAATTGTCCTTTTAAGTGTCACAATTCGAGGTCCGACAACCTTGGACGAATTTCTTTACGTCCATGAACTTGAAGTTAGATCTACTTATTTAGTGTTTCGTCAAAATGCCAAGCCAGGCGCTGGTTTTTTTAGCTCCGAGCATGGTATATGGTCACTTTCACCGTACTTGCCGTGCTGCCAAAATATCGCACTTAATGAAAGAAGCGCCCGTATCTTTGGGCTCAAGATCCCCAAAGCGTTTAAACAGTCTTTTTAAAGCTGGTCCGGCGGTTTCGGTAAGTTTTGTGAAATGGAATGACCACCCACTTTTCAAGTAATATCTGGCTCTCGTAATAAGGCTTCTGCTCACAACCATCTTTACCTGATGGTGGTGTTCTGTTACCCAATCGTGGTGCTATGCTACACACAATAAAAGATGTCTATCGTTCCGGCAGCCGGCACTACTGGCGAGTCTTCTTAACCCACTAAGTTTGGCTCTGTAGATGTTACCACGCCTACGTTCGTAAATATGTCTCGACATGTATTTTTGATACTCTCGGACGAACACTTCCTCAGACTTCCTTCGGGAATCGTACGCTCAAAGGGGCAAATGATCTTAATCAAACCTTTAATATGCGATTTTGGGCGGCTGGTCTTTATCTTCTGCCCCGCCGATCGATCTAGGGCTCATATTTCTCTAGCCACGACGTGCCTAGGATATAATCACACTTCTCTATTTCTAGCACTCCATGCTGTGTATTGTTTAAAATATAACAGTAAGGTCTATTTTTGGCTCAAGGGCGTCCGACATTATTTGCTATTCGAGCTGAAGTATTTTTTTTTCTTGAAGCATCAGCATTTCATTTATGCTGACCACAATTAATTGCTTGAGCGCAAAACTTCTTAACATTTTAAAGTCTATCAATACTTGAAACGCTTTTTATAATCCTAAATACAGTCAGTCAATATCCATTGCCCGTTTTTCGATAACTGTCAGTCTCTGAGGGACTTTGCTCTCATTTAGCATCAACACAACCAACATGAGAGCCAAAAAAAAAATTCACCAAAACTTTGCGCTGCTTACCTGTGAGCCTTAATAGCCTTCGGGCAGAGAGTGTGTTTAGGGTTAATGATTTAAGGTTAAGGGCAAGAAGAAGGTCTACTTCTCCATTCCCTTTATAGGCAGACACGGATTATGTTTCTTAAATGATGTTGTTTTCTTTCAAAAAGTGATGTCAATTGTCCGATCTTTCTTTCAAACACATTCAGTGCGAGATGGCAATTTTTTAAGCTTTAATGATCGCAGTATTCTAACTGTATCCAGAAGAGAGCATTTTGCGTTCGAAACTGTATCATTTAACTTCACCGTCGTGCCTACCACATAAACGGCTATTCCTCGGGCTTCCAGAGCCTCTGTTGTCTGAGCCCTAAAGCATAGACATTGTTCACACCATGTCGTGTTCCTGTTGTTTGGCAGTGGGAAGAAATTCAGGTGAAACCGGTTCCTCAGACTCATAAACGCCAACCAATCGTTTGAGGGGTGCAAGCTATTTGCCCAACCGATGTAAAAATGTATTTCTACCCAATCCACAACTTTATATGGCTGCAAACAGTAAAGTGAACTGCGTAAGTGCTTAATTGACTACAAGTTCTGCCGATCATTTGCACAGAGGAGAGATCTTAGATATAACCGTAAACGAACTTTCACTATATTCGGTCTTAAAGTAATCGACATGAGCAAAATAGACTCATTAACCCAATACCATGTTTATCATATTATTGGGAGGCACACGCTTCTCTGCCCAGAGCTACACTTCCTCCCTATGCTGACCAATGAAAAAAACACAGCTTCTTATACAGATACTGCTTCTTCTATAAATAAATAAGCGTCGGTAGACAATTTCAAAAACATTATTTTCTCAGACATTCATTTACATTGTTTGGCAATGTTGTGTTATGATCCAGCCTGAAATGCGCGCCACGTATTAACTTGCTTTAAATTTTCCTGAGTCTGTATCTAGTTTTTAAGAGAATTTGGTTGGCATTACCCGCTTGTAGTCATGCCACCGGAGAAGCACTCTAATGTGACTCATCTCATTAAAGCCAACCTTCTCGGTCCGACTGGATCTCACAGCACAAGCCTTTGTAGAGCTTCTTGCTTCATTAAAATCGAAATTTCGAGGTTTGACATAGTGATTACGTGGTTAAATAATCTGTTGGTAGGAATGTCTACCGGTGCTTTTTAATTTATATAAATATTGGTAGCTGGAAATGAAGCTGTATTTTGTGTTAGTTAGCATAGAGAGATGGTGTAGCTCTAGGCAAAAAGGGTGAAGCTTTGGGCACCTTTACTTAAGTGATTTCTAAAATTACATCGCTGAATGCATGTTGAACAGGCGGAAGGCGTCACAGTATTTACAAGCACGTCACAGTCATTTATTACATATGGTTGCCGTTCATTGGTCTAGATGAATATATTCACTTCGGTTTTTACTTTCTACTCAACAGGTTAACAGCCGCAACAAGCCTTCCCTCACAAGCAACATCCTCGCCCATATGGCCAACAAGCGCATCAAATCCTAATAGGAAGTGGTAACTATTACCACTAGGAGTTCAACATGAGGATGACTCTGGCGCGAAAGGGTCTTCTGGGGCACATCATGGCCGTCAAGGAAGAGAGTGACGTCATGGAGGCGTGGATGGTTAATGATGCCAAGGCGCTAGACATTGTTGCCCAAGGCGTTGAGATCCCAGCACCAGACCAAGATTCGTCGGCTACGCGCGCTATGGAGACGTGGGGAACCCTTCGCAATTTCTACAATCGCTCGACTCTTCACAATCGTGTGGTGATGACTCGTCGACTACATAAGTTCAAGATGGAAAGTGGAACAAGCATGGCAGAGCATCTGGACTCTTTTGACGAGCTAGTAGTGAGACTACAGACTACAAGCGAGCAAATTGATGATTCACGCCAGCTGGTGGTACTTCTCAGCAGTCTACCTTCGGAGTTTAACTTAAATTCGTCGATTGTGGAAAATACGAGGGACATTTTGTTGAGTGAAGTCAAGGAGAAGCTGCTCAAAGAATCAGAGAAGCTGCAGAGGGAAGAAGCTACGAAGAAAGCGTTTCGCGTAAATAGAATGCTAGAAGATTCAAAGGTGGACGGGACATTGGACGAAAAGGTGGTCCTCCACGCAGTAATGGTAGATTCAAGGGCAAGTGCTTCAGCTGTGACCAGTTTGGACACATGAAGCGGAACCGCCTGGTCGGAAAAAGTTTAAAAAGCGACGACACGGTGTTTGCTGTTGGTGAAGGGAAGTCATCAAAATGGCTGATTGACAGTGGAGCAACTTCCCACATGACGCCACACAGGAAGGACTTGTTTGATTACAAGAGCCCAAAAGCTAGCATCGAAGTTACGATTGCAGACGGGAAGAAGTTGCTCGTCAAAGGAGCCGGCACGGTGAAATCGACTGGTTTGAACGGAATTGGCATTTGCATGGTTGAAGTTCTGCATAATCCCGGACTCGACAGAAGGTTGCTGTCAGTTGGCAAGCTGGCAGAGCGTGGTATGAGTGTGGTGCTTTCGTGTTCGTCATGCGTCATCTGGAACAAGAAGCAAGCAATTGCGTCGCGTACAAAAGTTGAAAAGTCGTAGTTCCTTGACTGTGAGCAAGAAGAAGCATGCCCTTTTGAATACTCCGGGGCTGACGGTCAGTGGGATCTTTGGCATGTACGCATGGGGCACCCCAGCAAGGATGCGCTGATCAGGACACAGCAATTATCTAATGGTATCCCAGTTATCAAGCAAAGTGTGAAAACATTGTGTGCCTGGTTTTTGAAGGGCAAGAAGATGGCCACGGCGTTTTCGTTTCGTTCGATGACAAAGACGACACGTGTGTTGGAGCGTGTTCACACAGATGTCATGGGGCCAATGAGCACTTCCTCGAAAGGTGGTGTCAAGTACGTTCTTACGTTTGTGGATGAGTTTTCACGATATGTTGCGCTTTTTCTGATCAAAAGCAAATGTTAAGTGGCTGGCAAATTCAAGAATTCCCTGAAGTTCTACGAGAACCAGTGGGGTGCACGAATACGGTGTTTGCGTTCCGATAACGGAACTCAGTTTGTAAACAAGAAAATGGCTGGAATATGCCAAGAGAACGGCATTGTATATCAGCGCTCCGTTCCATTCAGCCCGCAGCAGAACGGAGTGGCGGAGCGTATGGATAGGACTATCATGGAGGAATCCCGCAGCATGTTACACTACAAGAGCGTTTCGACGGAATGGTGGGCGGAAGCGGTAAATACAGCGGTTCATTTAATTAATCGCTCCAGCAATACGGGCCATCCTGACATCACGCCGTACGAGCTAGCTTTTAGGATGTAGTCTCAGATGAATCACCTGCGCGTATTTGGTTTGCAAGGCTACGCTCATACTGACGATGTGAAGCGGATCAAACCGGAACTTAAGAGCTTCAAGTGCATGTTTCTCGGCTATGCAGAGAATGTCAAGGGCTATCGCGTGTTTGACTTGGAGAATGCCAAGATTAAAGTGACCCGCTCTGTAAAGCTGGATGAGCGTGAGGTGGGCGGCATATACGACACGCAAGAGCTATAGCCGGGGCCAATTGCTCAAGTAATAAAGGATGGTGATGAAGTCAATGTTCAGCATCAAGTGGATCGACAGCCAGTTCCGGACGATCCCATGGGAGCTGTCGAAAAGACAGTCGCGGATATCGAACTGGATAATGTGGATCGAGCACCAAGCGCCGTTGTACAGCAGCTAATGCCTTCCAAGAGCTCTGTACGAAACAGGCTTGAGCTAACGGAGCATCATCGACCGTTCCAAGTGCAACAAGTATGTTTCGGCCTGACGTGGAGCGAACAAGAAAAAGACCTGAGCCGGTGCTAATGCTAAGAGACGGCTCCGATGATAAAGAGTCGACAGAAGGCAGTGAGAGCCCACCGACCCCGAAGCGCGCTAGGATCAACGAAGATGGACTATTTGCGGAAGCCGTTCTTGCCTACGCCGTGAGTATTGACGATGATACGGACTCACCGACTGCTTAAGCTCAAGCAATGGTAAGCGACGATGCAATAAAATGGCGTAAAGCAATAGATGCTGAGATTCGCTCTCACAAAGGGAATCAAACGTGGACACTGAAGCCACGAGGAAAAACGCACAATTGGATCACGATGGGTATTTCTAAGAAGCGTGATCAGAATGGCGCTATCGTGCGATACAAGCGCAAAATGTTTCAAGCAGAAGTATGGCGTCGACTTATTCAAGATTTATTCCCCGGTTGCCAACATGAATTCGATCCGAATAATTCTCGCAGTTTGTGCTGAATGTGACTATCAAATTGAACACCTGGACGTCCACACGGCATTTCTCAATAGCGTGTTGACGGACAACGTTTTCATGGAAGTTCCCCTGGGTGTCGACAAGGCTCAAGGATACATATGTCAATTAAACGAGGCTATTTACTGACTAAAGCAAGCAGCAAGTGCCTGGAACAAGGCAATACATCGTGTCTTCGTCAAGATTGGCTTCAAGAGTTGCGGGGCAGATCAATGTGTTTATTTCAAGAGCACTAACGATGGTCTTGCCTACGTTGCACTATATTTGGATGACATGGTTATTGCAGTAAGAACTAGCAAAGAACTAAAATAAGTAGAGGAAGTGCTCAAGAATGCTTTGAAGATGAAGGAGATGGGCAAGGCGGAATTTTTTTGGGGTATGGAAATTGATCACGGCAGTTCAGCTGGAACATTGATGATCAAACAGACTCGCTACATCGACGATGCGGTCAAGCGAATCGGTCAACAAGATGCCAAGAGCGTTGATAACCCATGCGTGTCAGGATTAAAGTTGTCGTCAAAGCAGTCACCAACAACGGGAAGGGACGGTCGACAATGCGGTCAAATTCCTATCGCTCTTTGATCGGATGCTTGCTGTACATAACGACATGTACTTGGCCTGATATTGCTTACGTGGTGATACAGCTATCACGTTTTTGTGAGGACCCGGGACTGCAACATTGGAGCGCAGCAATCCGAGTAGTACGGTATCTGAAGACTACGCATCAAATTGGTATCGTCTACCGAGGGAGTGGAGGCGTTGCAATTAGACCATTCTCGGATGAAGCAACACGGATGACAGACGCTCGGTCTCGGGAGTTATGGTCATGATTGCGAGCGCAACAGTGGTATTCAAAATGAAGTACCAGCGGACAGTTGCGCTGAGCTCAGCGGAAGCTGAGTATATGGCTCTCAATTTATGCACGCAAGAAATATTTAAAACGCGGGCAATGCTAAAGGACATGGGTCACGAGCAAGTTGAAGAAACAAAGGTTTGCGAAGACAACCAAGGTACTATTGCTGTGGCCAATAACGCCGGATACCATGCTAGGACGAAGCATGTGGACATCAAGCACCATTTATTCGTGAGAACGTGCAAAAAGGACTGTTGAAGATCGATTATATCGACACGAAGAGTCAGCTTGCAGATATGTTGATGAAGGCACTTGGAACCAAGATGCTGAAGTACCTGCGCGAAGCCTCCGGAATCAAGACCAATTCAGCAACAAAAGACACACAACATTAGCAGTGCGTGGGAGTGTTAAAAATTACACTGCTGAATCCATGTTGAACAGGCGGATGGCGTCACAGTATGTACGAGTACGTCACAGTTAGTAATTACATATGGTAGCTCTAGATAAATATACTTCGGTTTTTACTTTCTACTCAACAGTAATAATGCTCAAAATCCACATTGATCTAGGCAGAGAATCAGTGAGCAAATTTGTTGAGACACCGGTAGGGTGCCTGCCGTGCAACTTGAGCAATCATTGATAAAAGGGAAGCCGGGCTTAATATTTAGTGACCACCACATACACGAGTCAAACAATACAAAATTGGAAGCCGTGATCTCAAAATAAAAATTCGAAATAAAGCGCATCATAAGTTAACATTTTTGAGCACATGTTCTCTTTCGTATAATCAGAGAACGTTCTGGTAGAAATAAAAAATCCAAAATGAGTTGAGTGGGAACAGGCCAAGAAGCACCTCTCATTTAATTTCGTAGCATAATTTCCAAGCGTCGGTAATGAAATGGTTCGTAAGCTCTACCTTGAAATTTCATTGCAAAAAATGAACATTTGTGTAAAGCCCTGCTTCTTCTATGCAATCGATACGAGCGTGAGTACCTTCCTCTAAAATAACATGCGATTTGGCTACAAGTATTAAAAAATTCCAAGAAACGTCGCACGACCTTACTCACAAAACTCGCTCAAAGTTCAGTAAATGGGTGGATCCCCCCCCTATAGTGGCCACAATGGTGTCGTGTTGTTGACGCAGCTTTTCTGTCGCCCACATAACCGCAGAGAGGCCTGATGCCTCGCCATTTACACACTCCAGACAATTTACCTCTAAAACCAGCGCTACTGTAGTCGAGCGTAGTGTAGAAAGTGGGAAGCCAAACGTCCACTTGATACACTCACAGCCATAAATCGAAGCTTCTCGTCACCGCATTTGGCTTCTCCGTTCTTTCTCTCCAGGGTTACGCATATTCATATATGTGCGCGTGGTTAGTTCCTGTGCTTGCTTTATTATTAAATGTAGCGTCTGCTACCAGTTCTTCAGGCTCCAGCACGTCCGCCGAAAATGCACTTAATACGCTGACCACGAGTTGCAATGGTGGCTGCAGAAGCAACGGGGTCTGTGTAGTCGTTGGGCAATCCTCACGCACCTCTATCAACTGCGTAAACGACACTAATTGCATCCAGTTATCGTCCGGCCAATCAGCGCTATGCCTCGATGCCTTCAGTTCGGTGGCAACCGAGTGGATCTTTCAACCTGCTGAAAGCAATGACCAAGTAGGTGTTGGGCCTTTTGAACGTGTTGGACTGCTGCAGCTCGACAGCGATGTGACAGATGTAACATTCAGGAAGGCAGCAGAGGAAGAAGAACCGCTCACGGGGTCGCTAGAAATTGCTTCCATGAACATTCAACCGGCTGCTACACTGGATAAATTGGCGTTTCAAAACATAAGTCTGGTTGGGTTGGATGACGCCTTACCGCTGGACAGGATCAAACGAATGTACGCTGCTGTACTGTGAGAGTTTACCAGTTGTAACAAGATCTGACATGACTACTTGGCATGTAAACAGATACTTTAATAACTGCTCATTAAGTGAGATTCCTGCTGCCGCTGTGGCTGGTGATTCTGTCACCGTCATGTACGATGTCGGGTGCTTTTCTTGCAATAAATTTTATTGTGTCTCACGGAATTATTCTTTGGCTGCTGCAGTGACTTAGCTGGAAATACCATCACTAATGTAAACATCAAGTTACAGAGTCAAAACCTAACTTTGCTGTGCGTACATTCATGTCTTCGCGCTTTTTCTGGCTGATACTGAGGCTAACCTTTAATGTTATTTCTATATCTAGTGATGTATCCTCGAACGCGCTTACAGACTTTAATCTTGTCGCGAATACCACTCCAGCCCTTACAAGTTTGTAAGTATAACGTTTTATTGCACTTGTTTTTCATTACGCCTTCTCACTGCTAAACGAGTACAGATATCTGCATGGCAACTTACTACGGGCAGTCCCAAATGTGATTTTCAGTATGACCGCACTTCAGAATCTGACGCTGGCTGACAATCCTATTGATGCATCTGGTCTTACAATACAGCAGCTAACATATCTCTCGAAGTTGCGTATTTTCACAATCGATGGCATGACCAACACAAGTGCATGCCCATCAGCTGCAGTGCAGAGTGCGCTAAATGATTATTTTACCTTTTGCGTGGATACTATTGAGGCTGCCACTTCGGCCAACATAACATTTACTGAACAGCCACTGACGAGTCCACCCGTGGCGACTGAGCTCGAAAAATCATCTACTTTATCTCACGAGATTTGGATCATACTTGGAGCGTCGTTGGGGGCTTTATTGCTTCTGTTGCTTCTTGGGATCATCTGGTGGTGCTATCGCCGACGAAGAGACGAACCACCAAAGCTAATGAACAGTACCATTCCAACGATTGGTATTGGGATGGGAGATTTGTCAGAACATCCATACATGGGGCTACGAGACCCTTTTTCCAACGCCTCCAGTCAGACAACGTCTGACTTCGAGTTGCTAGCTTCTGTGGCTGACGGCTACATTGGACTTACTAGGCTTTCCTACGACGATGTTTTTTTGCACAAAATGCTGCGTGTTAGCAGCCGTTCCGAATTGTGGCTGGGCGAATACAAACAAGGAAGTGTGCTTGTTAAAAAGATCAAGAGTAACACGGCATCAAACGCGCTTTTTCGGGACTTTGTGACAGAGATTGAGCTAATGTTCGAGCTCAAACACCCTGGGATTGCCGCCTTCAAAGGCGCTATGTGGGATGCAGACGGTACAGAACTATGCGCAGTGGTCGAATTTGTAAACAATGGCGCTTTGAGAGACTGCACTGTAAACAACACATTTGACTTGTCGATATCAAAGAAGCACGAGATTGCTCAGCAAGTTTCAGAAGCAGTGGCATTCTTGCACAAACATAACATTATTCATGGTCGGTTAAGTGCATTTAATATTCTACTGGACAAGAACTACTCAGCGAAGCTGAGTCTTTTCAGTATCTTTCACTATGTAAAGTTGTCTCCATTGGACAGCGAGTGCAAAATATTTGTGGCTCCAGAAATTTTGTGTGGTGAGCAGCCGTCAGAACGGTCTGATGTATATGCCTTTGGTGTGGTTCTTGTGGAAATCGACACTGGAGAGACTCCTGTAATGAACGGCCAGAAGCTGGCGATAGATCGATCGAGCTGCAATGTCAACGTGTCTCCCACAGCGAAAAAAACAGGATTTCGCTTAAGTAGTCTCTGTTCTGGAGTGATGAAAGATGTCATCATTGCTTGCTTGGAGAAAGACCCTTCACGACGGCCATCAATGGCTGAGGTGGTGTTGGCATTCAATAATGGCACGATGAAGCTCTAAGAAAACTATCAAATACATTCTACTTTTCATAGTATTGCAAATATGCTTATCGATCCACTTAAAGCCATCGACAAATTAATTAGACGCCGCAGCGTATAGATGAGCCGCGGGGAGATGCATAATCGCAATGTCCGCTAGAAAGATTTATAACTAAAACATGTGACTCCTTGAAGGTCATATGACAGATGTCTAACGTCCGTATTCTCAAATGGTATCATACTACATATACTGGATGCTCAAGTATCACCCCAAATAGTAATGCCTCACAAAAACACATCATTCAGTCATCTCCTGCTCCTACACAAGCAATCTTCCTACATTATCAACACTGACTCACGACGCTCTGTCTTGCCTAAATTATTTTCCCTGCCTCAATTCGTATCTCCTCGCCTCGCCTCTCCGCGCTCCTTCAGTTCGGCAAATCGCTTTGCTGAATTTCTTTTGAACCACTAGCTCAACCAGTCGCAGGCCGCTTTCTCAAACTCTTGCTAAAACGCTGAATTGGATTGATCCCTCGACGATTCGTTAAACACCCGATCTTTTTGGATTGCAGGCTTGACCACTCATAAGCAAGTTGTTTAGATGTTTGCTTGCCGCTTTTTTTTTTTAATTAAATGGTCGCACTCAAGAATCGGTGCAACACGGGCCCATGTGAGCTACCACACCCAATATAGAAGCCTATTAGCTTTGAGCTATTGTCAAAGTAGCTTCAGTGTCTAAAAGATGTGGAGGCCCGGGAGCGTAAGTTTGCAATCTGCACGGATAGCTTGCGCGTTCAATTATAGACTCGTGATATAATTGCAACTAGATTAATAAATGTTTTGCCAGCCCAATCACAGATTGCGAGCAGTTTTAAGTCTTACAAGACGACGAACAACCACTCGATTAGTAGCAACAAGAAGGCTACGCGTGACGTAGTACGCGTAATAGGTGCCTATTACTCTTGAAATGATTACTTGTGGACTTCGAGAAGCTAAACAGCACTTCATCATTTTTGGTCTTTGACATGGATAAGAATGAGCTCATTTAATTTTTTTGTGGCTAAAGCACGGATCAAATGAGCAAACTCATCGGGGCCAGCCGCCCAAAATCACTCAATAAGCCTCAAGCAAATCGTATTTCACCTCTAGTGTGCGGAAAACTTCTTTAAAAAATAATTTGGGCAAGTAAAGCAAAGAAGGATGTTGAAAAATCGCATACTTTCATGAAAGTATTTGTTTGTAATCGTCCTTAGTGTGCCATCACTTTTTTCTAGAATCAGCTGCCAGAGTCACTACAAATAGCGCTGTGATTGTAGGTATGATAGTTTTACAGGTAGAGGACGTAGCGACACCAACTGTGGGTAACAAGGCTCCGCAAGCGGAACAAAGGTCGGCAAGATAATACAGAACTTCAAGCGTACCTTTCAAATAGGGTGACGTAGTCAAGCAAGAAGAGGCGAAAAATCGATGCTATGTCAGTCCCTGAGAGTCACGAATGGCCCTTTAACCTAAAACGAGAACTTATTTACAGGATAAATGAATTTCCAGCTGATGGTCGTGTCATAAAAGGAGGGCTTTGAGTGTAAGTACTGCCACAGGTGTCGAATTTTGCAAAACTCAAAGCAACAAATATCTTAGATTGATAAAGGCCAAAATTCATTGGTTGTGATGCTCCTGAAGCCGAAAACCTTTCTTGCTGTCAGAAGTCAATAAGCCTTGAGTTTGTCGCTGCCGGCCGTACCGGAAGTTAATAGCTACACCGGCAAAGAAGTGTTTGTGTGGCGTCTAACTTGAGCATCGAGATTCATCAAGGTAGCCATGACCTTCAGCTCCTGTAGCCTTCGCTATTCTTACTGAAAATTTGCTTCACTTCAAGATCAGGTGACCCAATTCAAGCTGAAGCGTGAATTAGTCGTGAAATTTGATCTCGAAAGCCAGTGGAGGAAATATAACAAACACTGGCTGGGTACCATATTACGGGTAGAATAAATGTTGAAGAATAACAACTTACCCTCGTAAAGTACTTGCGCGGTGAAGCCAAAGCAAAATACGATTTTAATTTCCTGAGTTATTTCTTAAACAATGTATTCCTTCCTTACAATAAGATGCTGGAGTCGGTCAGCACCTAAACGAGTTGGTCCGTAATAAATACCCAAAAGTTTGGTGCCGGCATTATTGTTTGCCACTATGATTACCAGTGATAAAAAGTTTTGTCGTAATGGCTCCTTTTTCGGAGTTAAAGGTTGAAAGGGAAGGATTGCGGCTCTAGCCGTGTTAAGACTCATATCAGAAGCCTCACAAAAGTTCCCCACCAATTTCAAAAAGTTACTGGTATGGCGAAAATCATGAAGGAGTCGGTTCAGTCAGCAGCAAAGCTAATAACTGTATGGGTCGATTATTGAGTGAGTCGGAGCCGCAAATTGAGTGAGTATCACTTATTAAGTGAATGGCCGAATTATTTCATGATCAAAATTTGAAAGACGAACTCGAAGAAAACTAAGCAAAGCCTCAATAAAGAGCACAAATAATGCTGGCGATAATGGGTCCCTTTGACGGACCCCCGCACCTAATTGAAATGGGTCGAGTGGTTAGGTACCCGGAAAGAGGACTCGTATTCAGCGGCGAAATTGGTCCCCAAATCCATAGTGCATTAGAAAAGGGAGCACATAGACAATACGTATTGCCAACAAATACATATCCATCACAAAGTAATTTCATAAATCGACAAATAAAACCGTGTCATCGAACTCGTAGCCATTCACCTCAACTGCTATTAATGCTACACAACAGCTTCCAGGTATGTTTGCAAGCTAGAGAGTCCTTTGACCCCCTCCTCCGACTATCTTGACTCCATTCCAAGTTCCTAGCTGTTTTTCTTTCGATATAACAATTGAGTTCAAAAGTTCTTTTGTAAGAAAGATACGAAAACGGGCGACTGTTGACGCTCAGCAACGTCAAGAGTCGCCCATTTTCGTATCTTTCTTGTAGGTGGGGGCAGCGTTACGATCACCAAGCAAATCTCTTCTTTAGATAGCAATCACTCCACCTTACTAGTTGTATTGACTCCTCCGATTTGAAGAACTTCAACCTTTCCATCATGTTTACGAAGCTAGTTAGAAATAGGCTAGAAGCCTTGATTGCTGCTATACAATTTATATCTTTTATACCATCACGCCATACGTCATTAGCTAGGCATATCAATTGTAATCTGGCTATGGTTGATTCCCCAGTTTCCAGCATAAACATTTGGATAGATGCACACATTTGCTTTTTGAAGCTTAAAAAACTGCAAAATTTATTCGCTGCACCAATTACGTCGTATTTGGCTGTAAGCAAATTAGCAAAATTCCATATTATAGAGCATTTGTAACGTTTTCCATTGAAAGATGGGAGCCGTATCCACCAAATATTTGTATGAAGGTTTTCTTACATTTGGTGGTAGTGATCCCTGAAATGGATCAATCCATTAATCAAAACATTCTCTCGTTTACGAAACCACTCTCGGTTGTCGTCACGGTCGGTCCATCCACAACACTTCCATCTTACACAGTACGAGCAAGGTGTTTGCCAGGCAGAACGAACGTCGGTGGTATAATTTGTCCAGAGGTCGAGCCTGTTGCGTCAACGAAAGGTGAAAAGTTGCTATGATGCTATATTTTTGTTCCCTCTGACTGTCAACTCTTTCTTTTTCACCTTAAGTTTGAAAACCTGTTTAATCAATATTGTATACTTGGTCTGCTTCTGAACCATGCATCACTGTCAACCGTGCCATTGTCCAGAAAACACGTTTGAATACATCTTCAGACGCTTCATTAAGGCAATTGAGCTTCTCAAACAACTAGCTTGGCTATGACGACCAAGAAATTTATTGTACCATTCTTTACCAAGCACACGACGCGATCTAGATTTCCGTTAATAGATTGATTAATATGTTTGCTTATTGAAGAATCTGCGATCTGAAACAGGGCAACCTGCACACTGCATTCCAAGTATCCAAATTACAACCTTACAGTCCTGATCAAAGTATGGATTTCGACCAGTTTTTTTTTCGAAATCGATGTCACCTTTCCGATGTTTGTTTACATTTTTAGTGTATTTTGTAGCGCTTGAGACATCCACAATTCTTCTTTTTTGATAAATCTGTATTGCTACTAGCAAGTGATTATCGTCGTTCATTTTCCTTCTTTCCCTCTTATTTGTTCTTTTAGATGGGTTTGGAGGGGGCACTATTCGATGATGAAATGCTACTAATTTGATACTGACTTCTAATGATCGTTTATGCTGATATGTAGTCCTTGAGGTCTGAGTACAGTTCATGTAAAATGTCGTGCACATCATCAAATTGATACACAAAAAATATTGCTGGCTAATTTGTTTACATACATCCTTAGCGACGAATCTTGGAAACGAAGTCCTTTAATGCTGCCTTGCTTTCATCCGGCTTTGTGACGTATGCGATCACCGCTATGGCAGTCAATCCGACCACACTAAAGCCTGTCTTTCGACCTGGCCGCCATATACCCGTTGACTTTGAGCGCGCATTCTCGGGCCTGAAAACATTTTAGATTCCCCAATATTTTATCATTGAATTTGTATAAATCAAAACACAACACGCACGGTTGCAAAGCAGTTGCCACAAGAACACGAGCGACGTCATCTTTGACACAGTGCGCTTCATAACACTTTACAGACGTCGTATACTGCTTCAGCGTCGCATCGATCGCAAAATCAACACGCTCCTTCCCCATAAGGCTCGTTTTATCTGTCTCCTCGTCTTCCTCAATGCCTTCACCGTTTGTGCTCTCCGGCTTGTAACTCATTACCACTCGCGGAATAGATGCCGGTAACTTCTTGTTCAACTCCTCCACAAATACTTTGCTCGGCTCATCCTCAGGGTTCATCACCAAGAGCAGAACATCCGCCTTTAGTTCAATTTCATCGTCTGTTAGAGCCTCTGTGATCTGTATTTACAAACGTCTGCATTAGTTGCATACATTGTCTCACAGAGCGTCAGTACCAGTCGCCTACAAAAAGATATTTTGTCGTGTCTCCGTCAGTAACAGCGTTAATGCCACGAAGAAAAAGGTGCTCGTTATCTGCTGGAGTAGCTTCTTGCCTGCCAACAAAAGTGCGCACAAAATGTTCCTTCCTTGCCTCAGGCGAGCCAAAAATGTAACACGAGACAACGTTTCGCTCGATTTCCGCAGCCTCACGAGTTAAAGCACGGCTCCTATGAGCACAATAGATTGGAATCGATCTAATTAAGGCTAAAAACATGAAATGCGAACGCACTTGAGAAAAGAGATTGCCGGGAATAGTTGGTCGTTGTAGCCCAAGTAAAACAATGTTTCAAGTAGCTTTTGTGGGTTTTCCTGCGCCACGTAGCTCCAGCAAGCAAGCCAAGTTGCTAATGACAGCGTTGGCTTGCCATCAACCATGGCTATTTCATAAAGCAATGGAGACGAGATCGCCGAACACGTTGTCCAAGGTGCACGTTCGTCTTCGCAAATAGAGAAAATAGCCTCAACTTCGTTTTCTGCAATGTTGTTGTCCTTGTTCGCGTCGAATTGACGAAATATACTTGTTAGAAATTCGACAGCTTGAGGAGTAAGCTGTGCAGACTGGTCCTCTTCGTGCACAGGAAGCTGAAGACGCTTCGGTGGGATCTCCAGATGCAATTCGTTGTTGTAGCCAAGACTACGCAGCACTTGCCAGCCTGATTCTGGTCGATTGCGGTCAATAAATAGCCACCACAAATAGATAAATCCCTCAACGTTAATACCACTGCGATCGGGAGCCACTCCTGAAGGAGCCTCTAACGAAAGAAACTCAATCAGCGTATCAATCTCTGCAGAAAGAAGTTGTACACCAAAGCAATCGCACTGATACTCGTTCAGCTCCTCCCGACTTAAGATACCACTGCGATCACGATTGTACAAGCGAAATGTCCGCTTAATTGCCTTCAGGCATTTTGGTTGCAGTTGCTACGATAGATTCATAAACTATTAGTAACCAAACATTAATAACCAACAAGACCAACTCTTTACCCGCTTTGTTTCATTGTACAACGGTGCAACTGGATAAAGCACTGCCTTCTGTGCCAAATAGAACGCTTGAGCCACCTGCGTAAAATTTTTTGCCGAACATTCCACCTCGGACACCACAAACTGCAACATATTAAGCAAATCACATTTTTGTCGATAGCAAATTACAAAAACATATGTACCGGGTACGCGTTGACGAGATGTCGCACTTGATTTGCATACGGTGCATCAGTGGTAGGCGTAACCGCATTAATGTCCACCTTATTGGCCACCAGCACAACTGGAATCTCCTTGTTTTTGGCAATAAAATCAAGATAACGTCGTAGTCGCTGGAAAGTCTCTGGTCTCGTCAGGTCGTACACTAGGAGAATGGCATCGCTGTGCTTGACTGCATTTGTCACGCGCATCAAATCGGACACGCGAGCTGCAATCATCATTATCATTAGAGGATAAGCAACGTAAATGTGAACATATGTACGCACATGACGTATCGGTGATGGAGATGATGACGTTCTCGTCACTCTCCTCGGCCGGTATCTGCACATTGAGCAGCACGCTGGGCACCTTTTCGCTGTAGTGCCGAGACACGAGCGAGCAGATGAGTGACGTCTTACCCACTTTTTCATCACCCAGTACTTCGATGCGGACGATTTGCGGTTTATGCGGGAGCTTCTCGCGGGTAAGCTCGGAGTCATCGCCGGGCTTGTTTGGTTTGGACGTCACAGGCGCCATTTTTTGTGCATGAGTCACACAAGAAAATTGCCCGTAAAGCTAGTAAAATTTGTAAGCATTTTTCGTTGAAACAGAATATTGTTGTACCCCAAGTAATCGTAATCAACCCAGCCCCACCCCAAATCTCATTGGTCAGAATAGGCGCAGCGCATCGCGGCGATCTTGCTCTTTACGAAATATTGGTTGTGTAAGGGTCTGACAAAAGAGACGTTCGAAGAGGGTCACAAACTGCGAGTTGACACTTGAACAAGAATTATTGCATTTTAAAATGAAAGGCCGGCACTGGCACCGACAAGTCTAGATGGTAAAGCAGATTCTTGATCGATCATTTGGTCGTCAATCATGGTGTTGTGCATTTGCATTGCGTATACAATACACGACCATGAAGCAAGGAATGATGCTTGACGTTCGAGTCGATTACACACGCGCTAGATACGGCTAGTGGAGACTGGCCGAGTACCTTCTTGAATAGTAAAAACGATTCACTAATCCATGTTGATCGCAACAAGATCTGTCACGCGCCTACAGACTAAAAATGCGATGCATCAACAGTTTAAAGCTTGAGAGCGAGGTAGGACAATCGAGGAGCTTTTTGACAGCCGCCTTAAGCAGTAGCATATTTCTAACTCACGTTTCACCTTCTGCAAAAAGAAAATCACGAACGGGTGGTGCATTGATCATACTTACGACATGTTGAACAACATACAATTCAAAGGCCATCTACGACCCTCGGCAGTATCTGTTGGGGGCTCCATGAGCAAACCCCGCTTTAAGTTTACAGACACATTGTATTTCGTGTACGGTGTTTGAACTTTGGATTTGACACCCTTGACGTTTACCCGACTTCAAAAATAGTCCTTCACCGGTGACTGTGCTGGAAAGTATCCCAAGGTATCCTTAAGATGAGTTTAGGCCACCTGTCTTCAGCCTTCTAACGGTGCCAAATAAAATACTTGAATGGCATTCGGTGCGTTGCTATGCGCACACTCATGTCAAGCTACGCTCATAGATGCCATGCAGAGAGTAACCTCCAGATATCCCTTCAGGCAGACAAAGCAGAAGGCGTACTGCTAAGCTTCATGGCCTTAATCGATCTATTCAAGAAGTTCTTCTCTTTCTCGTCGGATCCGTTGTCTCGTAATTGAGCAATTTTCGCACGGGAGGACAATTTGCGTCTATACCCGGTGGTGAGAGAGTTACATGGCTTCTTTAAAAAGAAGACTCAGGTCAACTAATTGTTTCGAATGAATACTATCTTTTGATGCCAACCAAGTATCCGCCGTATCCGTATATGTCTCTTTGAACTATTGGGCGAGAAAAATGATAGACGTGCGCTCCTCACCACAATTGTGTAAAAAGCTTCTCCAAAACCTTCCTCTATTTAGCGACTTGCTCACACCTAAGACTCACCATCACGGAGCCGATTCTGGTGCAGTGCACTTTGCAAAAACCAAAGCAAACTTTCTCCGCGCTGGCTAGGTCACCATGGTCGATCGGCAGCCCTCTTTGCTCTTTCTTTCGTCATTGCTATGATCAGACTGAATCTGAATCTTTAAGTTGGTGTCATGAGTGATTGATAAAACTCCATCCTATCTCACTTAATGTAATGCAAAATTTAGTGCGGAGTGTAACGGGCCGTTACATGAAGCCGAGCTTTTGTGACACATGGTACGCACAATGGGTGATCATTATACAGGTAACTCATCTACCTAATCATAGATGACGGCTAAGTTAGTCGTAAATAGATCGTGGATGATCTTTTAGATAGTGGCTGGAACGTTCATCGAGCATAGCTGCGAAGACGATCCTAATCGTGCTCTCATAATCCACAGAGCTCTTGGAGTAGATCGAACAGCAAATTTAGTCACTATATATATTTGTTTATTACGCAGTCGATGTAGGCAGATCGTACTATGTTAACCGCGTATCAAAATGGCTGCACTATCGAAGTTCAAACGGCCACTTGACATATGCCTTTCAACCAATTTCTACGTACAGACCACAGGCTTTCTATTCCTTTGACCTTTTACTTCCTATTTTACATATCATTCATCAAGTCAAGTGTGATACTCAGTAAGTGCTTTACCACACACGTGCAGCTATTTCAATTCCTTTATATTCACCAAGAGAAAGGACCGGGTAACAGCAAGTCTATCAAACGGATCAACTAGCGCCTCAACCGCTAAAAATTGTGGAGTGTAGCGCGATTATTATCTTGTATTTAGATATTGTGTAAGCGTAATTTGGAAAATAGCTTTGCGGCAAAGCTATCAAAGTGACCTCAAAATTCTAAGAGGGTCAATTTGTGGAATTCCGTGTATGTGCATCGCGCAATGCACACCGAATACTTATTTTGAGCCTTTTTTTGGTTTAAGAATAAATACTCTTGACTCAGCATAAGAAAAATAATCATGCATCTTTACAAAGGTTTGTTTTGCGTCAGCTATCAGCTCTTTGGAAAGGCGAAGGTTCTAGATACATAAGACTAATCTAAGATTTAGGTCTGCAGTGGATGTCAGCCACAAGGTGGTACACTTTGGGAGCATATGACTTGACACTCTCCACATGCTCGCACGTGATGGTCCAGTCTTTGCCGTACTGCTCAGCAAACACTCGCATCGAGTCCAATACATGTTGCTCCCACGTCTTACGATCCTTCACAGCTACATTGTCGTGCACATGAAGCCAGCCACCACTAGCCTTTAAAACCTGCACAGCCAAAGGCCACGCCTTCTCACTTGTAGGCAAGAGACCAAGGTTTACACGATCTGCCACAGGACCAATTGTAGGAGCTGACACGCGATTGTCACCTACGTACACTTTACATCTGTCAGCCACATGATTGCGCTTTAAGTTGAAATGCAAAGCAGCGACCGAGTCTGGATTCCATTCGCATGCGTGTACAAACGCAGCGCCACCGTGCACGAGAAAAGGAAGAACATAGTACCCAATGCCGCAAAAGAGATCAACAATGGTCTCATCGCGACATTTAATTTTTGCCATACGGGCCTTCTCAGTGACGTTGCCTGACGAGAACATGACTTGAGTGAGGTCCCACCCGTAGACGATCCCATTCTCCCGAATTTCGACCCATCCAGGAGCTTCCTTGTTCCGCTGCGAATTGAGAGCCTTATCGTTAGCATAAAGGATTTTAAGACGACTTTGACGTTTTTCGCTGGCGTCAATAAAGGCTTTTCGTGCAACACGCGTGAACGCAGGGGAAGTGGAAGCACAGACGTGTGCCCACATATCGTCTGCAAACGATGCCCACTCCGGTTCTAGAAAAGAGTCGCGCGGGATCAACAAGACATCACTCACAAACTCGTACTTTTTCGGAATAGCTTTCAAAATGTCGAGCGAAACATTATGTTTACTAGCAAAAGTGGTAATGATGCTGTGAATCACTTCGTTTCGATTCAGACCGCTTGTTTTGCCAAATTTGTTCGCGTAAGCATCACGGTCACATACAATCGTTAGCTTTTGCATTTCAGCATAATTTGTCGAAGCTATAACATCACGAATGGATGCTAGCACAGGAACCAGGAATAACGTCGCAGGATTCGAAATCTCGTTTGATTGTGCACTCGTAGCAACGTGAACACGGCGAGACTTGTCGTACACATGCGCTTGTTCCAATAACGTCTTGACTTTTTTGACTTGCATTTTGTCAACGAGAACACCAAGAGGCTTGGAAATTGAGAAGCTTGGCACACTCGTATCAACAACGTTGACTAACTTACTCTTGTCGGCAATGTTGGACTTCTCCGGGAACGTTGCTATCGATAGTCGGCACTGATATGTTGACGAATAGAACTGTCCAAAGCCAAAGCACTGAAACCCACCACCCAAGATGTAAAGAGAATTGTTTGTTGACAGCCACGTCGTACTGTGGCCTACGAAAGCTGCATTGTCGTGCTTCACTTCGCCGAGCTCCGACCATTGCGAATTCTCGACGACTAGTAGATACACTTTTTGGGTCGCCTTATCTCCATTTTTCAGCAACGCAGACGTAATGCCACCTACAATAACAATATGGTGCTTACTGACTGGAGATGCACTCGCACCAAAAAGTGCTGGAGGCTGGCTTTGGTTCGTAGTGTTTGATAGCTTCGTGGAGCCCCATGTTTCGTTGACAGTATCGAATATTAAGCACGCGTTGCTGTCGCTTTTGTCGCTACAATCTCCGTCTTCTAGCGAAGACATACCTCCCCAAAAGACAAGCTTTGTTGAGCTGAAAATTGTACCAACATGATCAAATCGACTTGGGGTACAAAATAGGCTCTCTGCAAATATAAGACACGCTAAATATTTAAAGCTAATAGTGCAAAAGTGAAAAGTGCGTACCAATACGACGCCACTGCGGAGAAGTGGCAAGATCTAAAGCAAAAAGATCGCTAAAGACATGCTCCGTATCACGACCGCCGTAGATGTACACAACGGAACCCACTGCACTTCCATAAAGCAAAAACCAATTAGCACAAATCACAAGATTTGATTCCACAATACTCAGCCAGCTGCAGATGACGACATAAATCAACTCACCCACACAGCTGCAATGTTTCCAGCGTGGAGAGGGTCCAACTTTATCTGGAACTATCTCTTTCCACACTTTTGTCTCGAGATCCATTGCAAAGAGGTCACCTAGGGGTCTTGTGGGACTAGCTCGACCACCAAATACAATCATTTGCGTTTCCACCACAACAGCGGAATGATACATTCGAGCCAATGGACCATCCTCCCCAGCCGCCGCATGGTATGTCTGCTGAAGCGAACCGTTGATAGATAAGCTCAGGTAAGATACATCGGCGACGCGAGTTGTCGTCCCCGAAGCAGTCAACCCCTGACCCCCAAAGACAACAATGGTATCTTTGTACTGCACACTCGAATGTCCTACCAATTTCAAGCTCTTTTCGCTCAAAACTACCTCCCAGGAGCCCATTTTCACCACAGATCGGTCAACACTTTCCATGCCTAAACAAAACTTTGCTCGGATAGCCTCGAAAAGTCGATTTGTCTTGTGGGTATTTGCTTCAAACTTCTGATTAGCGATACTTACAATCCACCCGAGATACTCTTTGTCAACGAGCAGTTGTTGCGCACTCCTTCCAAGTGGTATCTCCAAGCCGTTTGCTGCAGTTCGAATCGCGCACATGATCTTGCGATTACCAAGCACGACGCCCGACTCCCGAAATCCACACGCAATGCCACATTGTAGTAACTCCTTTGCTGAGTCCAGATCACGGCAAACAACGTGCATGATGAACGGCTCGTGCTTGAAAATAATCTTACGCAAACACATACAGCCGGTCAGCAAGTCGTCATGAGATTTGAGCCGCAACATCGCCAGCAATGTACCATGTTGCTGTTGCCAAAGATTGCATCGGGCGTTTGCAACCCTGCTACCAATTGATCGAGCGTGATGGTGGCATGCTCGGCAATCAACCACTTGCCACCTTTTGTAAACAAATCCGTACTTGTTTCCTTTTCAGCAAAAGTGGCAGCTTTACCGCAGAAAACTGCGATACGACCCGAGCACGAGCTACTCGTCACCTGTGTCAAAACAACAGCGAGTAAACCACAATTTCATTGCGAAATGCTATCACACGACCTGCAACCCACGTAATCGGGATGCCCGTTGATCATTTTAATCATCTCCACAATAGGCTCGTCAATGCAACCCTTTGGACTTTTGTCCTCCATTTCTTGCAGCTTGCGCAGACTCTCGCGCTTGAGCTGCGCGAACATGGTCCAATAGTGGTAAACGTCCAGAAATATTACTCTTGTATGTATTATTTTCAAAACAGACGATATGCATAATATTAACGGGAAAAAGGTTATAATCTAGAACTTGAGTTTCCGCATTGGCCATTGACGATGCCGCACCATAAGTTTTCACAGCATGAAGAGCACAACTTCCTAAAAGTCGCCATGTACGTTTAACAACTTGCGACATCAAGTATATGTTGCTGATTAATGTGCGTTTCCACCCTCTAGCTTTTTCGAGAACGGAAGTGATTTCATTTCCGAGGTGAAGCAGCTCAAGTTTGCTCTCGACAACACACTCAAGACGGCATTCGGCGTGATCGGGGCTTCAATTAGTGAGTTCGACATTTTATCTTTTGAAAAAAAAGCGTCCAATAGCAACGAGCCCAGTACAGCACTGCTCCGAGTCCAGCGTTGCGGACTTAAGACCTTGTGGGGTGCCATCACCATGTGCACGACCCTAAACGGGAAGTTATGCAAGGTAGAAGTTTTGCATATGGGTGACTCGCTTATGGACGTGGCCTCTGGAAGATACTTGTAGCTTATCGTGTTTACGGACAATTTTATTAGTGACAGACAGGTGTCATCTAAACGCTAATGCCATTTACAGCCTCTATTGGTCTAGACGACAGCTTCAGGGGCACCGACAGCGATCGTCTTTTCAGAAAAAGTTGAGCGCTTACGATTGCGCTTGAGCATGACAGTGCGATCAATGGGATCATTATGAGCTTTAAGTCGCATGGTCAAACGCTGGTCACCCGTGTTTCCGCCAGTATTAAATCCATTTTGCATAGACGACAAGCGCGAGACGCTTGACCTTGCCTGCATGGCAGCATTAAGCGACTGGACTGACGTTGTAAAGGACGGGATTGAAGGTGATGACCGGCGCCGTCGCACCTCCCGTCCGGTAGGCACACGTGGACGGCTTGGATTGCCGTGCTCCTCTTCATCTTCCGTTCGTAGCGTATCAAGCACTTCGTCAGTCAATGTTGCACGGTCAAAAGCGTTAAGCACGAATTGACGCAGTGCTAAACGGTAACTGTACTTTTCCAGTAGCGCGTGTGCAAATAGCAATAGCACCGGCTCTTCGAATAATTCGGGTTTGGACGAACGCAATTTGTTGAGCGAAGCATGTGCCTCCTTTTGTGTGATATGATTGCTCAAGTCGGCAATAAATCGCAGCACTTCGCGCCACTCGTTAGGCATCTTATCACGCCTGCGGATCGAAAGACGCTGAAGAGGCGAATTTCGAGGTGTCTGCGTCAATGGGCAAGGCGTCGAAGATCCAGACGGAGGCCACATAAAGAGGGATGTGCAATTTTGCGGCACGGCGATGGAAGTGCGAGGTGCGTCACGGGGCGCGTCCCAGCCAAGACGCGCCAAGTGTCGTTGGCCAGCGGGTGAACGTGCTAACAAACCTAGCACAAAGAAACACGTTCCGCGAATGGATACAAGCGGGGAATCGGTAGCCAACTTCACAATCATTTCCACAAAGTCTTGGGCGTAATGATTTAACAAGTCGTATCCACGTGGTGTAGCGGACACGTGCCCAAGTGCCCACAACGCAGCTCGTTTTTCGAGCGGAACACTAGCGGCATCTCGGAGGCAGGCAAGATATTCGGGTAAGTGCCCAGAAGCGTGTAATATCTGGCACCCAGCACTGGTTTTTGCCAATTCGCCATAGAGATGAACTGGCAATGGCACGGTACGCGGACGAAGAGGCAGTAATTGCAGTGTAAATTCGACCGACTTAAGCAGTAAGCGCTTAACGCTGCCATTTGAAGTGTTTGTGCCTGCTGTCGAGTCCATTTCCACCCGAAAATTCCACACAGCACGCTCCCCTGGGGCGCACAGAGAACACTGCGGCGCTGTAAGATATTGTGGTGATCGCTGCTCAGGCTGGCACGAGCTCCAGTCCTTGTTTTCTTCCTTTGCAGCGTCGGCTGAGGACGCTCCGGTATCCGCAAAATCCAGCGATGTGGACATCATTGTTTCTGAGCTGCGATCTATACTTCCTCCAGCCGAATTCGAGGCTGAGAGCGCGCGAAGCATTTTCTGCTGCGTGTCACTTGACAGAGCAGAGCCACCACCTGTAGCAGATCCGCTCGTTGACACGAAGCCCCCATTACTCTGCGGTGGTGGCTTAGTGAAGCCGCGCCGATCGACCGGTTGCGTGCCCAGAAACAGACAGGCCTGCAGTGTCTGTTGTGAATTCACGACTACAGGTTGTGGCATATTGCGGGCATCTACAACAATTCCTTTGACACGAATAGAATTCATGCGAAGTTCATCATCGATCGTGGTGGCTTCATCCTCATCGCGCATAGCGCCATCAATATACGTTTCCAAAATCAGGTTCGAAGGAGGGCCGCTTCCTGGAGGGCCGACAATCTTTACCTCCATATTCCAGGGCATACGATAAAGCCAATCCAGTCCCCACAAGGACCGTTGGCTACTACCGCCACTCGGAGGCTTCAGTCCGACACCACCACCTCGCTTCATAGGAACGTTCACCGGAATAGGAGTAGGAGCGCACATTTGACGGGTGTTAATGCTACTGCTTGAACCGCGTTCACGACCAGCTGCATCGCGGTGCAATCCACGAAAAAGTGCGTGCTCAACAGCATGTACGTATGAAATGTGCTTTTCACGACGCCAGGCGGCAAGTGTGCGTGGAATCCAGTCGCCAGTGTCACGCAGAAAGTTGAGTCCCTCAGGTAGCGAAAGCGACTTGAGAAGCAACGACTCAGCGCGTTTATCCTCGAGTTGGATCAACTTGACTGGCCGTTTTAAAATCATTGCTAGAAGGCATGCGGGGGTCTCAGCAGCCTCTTCCAGAACGCTTAGCGCGGCCTTAGCAACCTCCTCCTCCTGTGTCAATTGAGTCACTAGCGCATCGATGCCCCACTTGTCAAAGTCTGCCACCTCCGAACGCAGCAAAGCGCGAAGTAAGCACGTTGCATACAAACGTAGCGCCTTAGAACCCTCCATCATCCAAGACTGGAGCAACTTTCGGGAACTGCCATCAACCGAGTAATCCAAGTTGGCAAGAATTAGGCGACACAAAAAATCGTGACCCTTAGTTGTACCCATAACATAGAGCCGCTGAAACAAGTTTGACTGCTCCATCATCTTCAGACCTTCTTTGCTTGAACTCATCAGTCCCAAAAGTGTAAAGTATTCGCGCAGCATTCGCCGCGATACATAATCGGGGGAAAACATGCGTGCTTTGAGTACACCAATATGCGACTCCACGATAGCAGCCTCGGGGCGTGCCTCTAGCTCCAAAGCGGAAGAAATCTCGGTAAGCAGTTGACCACGACGGTCAGTCTTAAGAAATAGCAACCCTTCCGGGTGATTTAATAGCAATGTGTACATTTGGCAAGCTGGGCGCAGATAAGGCACATGATCTGGAATCCAATACAAATTGGAGAAATATCCCTTGTTACCCTGATCGCAACGGAAGAAGCCCGACAGTCGTTTAAAAAACTTGGTTTTCATTGCTTCCGAAAGCCGTTGTGGATTTGTAAGCGGACCTTCAAGCATTTCAGAAATGATTTCCCAGTTCCAATTTTTATAGTTCTTGTCCGTTAAAACACGTGAGCGATTGTGCAACATATCTTTAAACGTACTGTCATCCATCTGTGCATCCAGCGATTGCTTGAGTTCGAGAACCATCAGCTCGCGCGACGTCAAAGTGTCCTTTAGTTGTGCTGTAGCGTTCATTGTGCCACGTTGAGTGGAAGGAGTTGCAACGGCGTAATTTGCAAAGCTTCCACTACTTCCAGATATACCACCGCCACCACTCGATGATGGAAGACGCACCACCCCTGCAATTTGCTGCAATGCCAGGAGATTCGACGGACGATTCGTGTCGCGTAAAAGCTCGGATGCCAGCTGCACACCATTCACTCCGCTACCACCATATGAGACTAGCGATACACCACGTGCGGCGATGCTGCCAGAGTTAGCGCCCACAGCATTTGCTAGCTCGCCCAGCATTTCACTCGCTCGAATCGACTTTTCACGCTGTAGACGCTCCAACAAGCTTTTAGCATGGTCACCCAAAGACATGGTCGTAGTCGTGGTCAACGAGGTCGCTGACACTAGTCGCGGGAGTGCAAGTAAGGACGCACAGTGCTGATCCGGCAATAGGCGCGAAGCCATTCGTAAGATGTCAGCCAGCAAATCAACAGCTGGTTCCGCCAAAGCCCGAGACGGTCCCGTTCCCAGCGTCACCAAAGCTTCAAGAATGCCACAGTGTATCATAGCAAGCAGAATGCTGACTGTGTAACTGTCCAAAAGATTGTGATTGGCGGCAAAAGGTAATTGCTCGACACTTGACAAAGTGACGGCGAGCGCAGGCACCTCTGCTGCATCGGTCGCTGACTTGTCAAAACCCGTCGTCTTGTAAAAGATTTCGCAGATA
Organism: Plasmopara muralis; assembly: GCA_003676415.1. NCBI lineage: Eukaryota > Oomycota > Peronosporomycetes > Peronosporales > Peronosporaceae > Plasmopara > Plasmopara muralis. Next base: position 69,335 of record RCHQ01000036.1, on the reverse strand, counting down.
GTAGACAAAACAGCCTTTTGAACGTCTTCACCCACAGGTCGCACTAGCAATTGAATTAGCGACTGTAAGCCCTGCGGATTGCTCGTTAACACCACCATACCAGTCCATGACCGCATCATTGTCACAATAGCGTTTCGACTGGCCATCCATCGCTGTCTCCTCTCATTCCCTGCTGGCAAATCCGTATCTGTAAATGGTGCTAGCAAGACCTGGGAGTCCACAAAAGGTTCAATGAATTTGCGGGTGGATGGTTCGTTTAGAATGAGAAGCAGTGTCATCAAGAGCGAGTCCGCCAGGTCCTGAAACGACGGCTCAAGGATGGCATCCACCAACACCTTCATGCCATTGGCTTCGGCTACGACTTCCACATTAAATAAAGCCAGCTCCCGCAGTGTCTCTAAACACACGCGACGCATATTGTCGTCCTTGTGGCCTGCAATGGCCGTCAACGAAGCAACGAGCCCCGTCGGCATCTGTGCCGAGTCAATCTCCAAAATCCTCCGAACAGTTTTTAAAGCCTGAACACGCTCAGCCAAATGTTTTTGTTCACGCTCTAACGAACGCACCACAAAAACCGGCAAGTTGAGGTACACAAAATGCTTGATGCTGTCACTGCTGCTAATGGCGTAGCGTAGCGCTCTGAGTGCACCAGCGCGTGTGGACGTATCCGAGTCACATACAAGACGACGCATGGCTTTCATGATCCGTTCCATGGGAAACGAATCCAGTAGCAGCGGGTCATTCTTAAGCTCCTGGTAGTAGTAAGTTGTATTAGTCTATTAAAGGCATGAACGGACGAGGAGCGTTGTGGACGTACATAGCAAATGCGGCCTGTGCTATCAAGCTTGGACTTGCGATCCAGATTGCTGCGCTCAATGAGTGTGCATATAGCGGCAAGGCTGCCGTCGCCACTGGAGACTGAGCCCCTCCTTTGTGATGCCATGTGAAAATCGGTTAATACTCTTCTGACAGCAAAACTATTGAGCATTTGAGAAATTTGACCTTACTCAATTCAGGTACATATATCTATATTGATATTAGTATGAATGCAGGTAGGAGTTCTATTATTACTAATTTGCGTTAAACAAGTTGCGTAGCAAGACACAGCCTAATCACTTTTCTTGATAGATCTGGCAGGTCTGCCCTGGTGAGCATTGTGGTGAAGGGATTAGCGAGAATCGGTAGCTCACCTTGTTGACGGGTATGGCTCGGAGAATTATGGCTGGCAATCTGTTTGTTAAAAGTAAAAATAAATGGAATTAGAATACTAGATCCATTTATTGTCGCCTATTCAATGATCTGCTTATACTTTATGCATGGAGTAACAGCTTAGTTGGCCACCTTGGCTACGCCGTCAAACCATCTTATAGTCACAAACCCATGACTACCAAAGCACAGTCGCATGACATGACTCGAATGCCTATATTGTACCTGATCAGCCCGCTCATCAAGCATAAAAAAGAATCGTTACATATCGGAGGTACCTATCCGTGCAAATTCTATTCGTAATTATGGCGAAGAGAGGCCTCAGGACGTCCTACTATTCTACAAAGCTCAGCAGAAATTATTGAGGAAGTATACGGCATTAATAGAGGCATTTCTTTTTCAAACTACACAAGTAGCCGGTGTATATGTGAAGGAATTGATTCCTGCGCAAAACAGGCACCCTTGACCAGGATGATGGTTTTCAATCAACTTTTTTGCTATCAAAAACAATTAAGCATCAAAAGGGTGCATTTGCAAGGCACAATGGTTATTATCCCATACACACAGTAAATGATCGGATTGGTACTTACAACTAAATGCATTAGCATTTTTGTCGTACAAGACGGACCCTAGCAGCCCAACAAGCATATCTATCAAAAGCTATGAAAGGTCAGCCTCGTCGATGAATCGACTCTCAGCGAGCCCACTTTTGTTGTGGTACCCCTTTCATTATTTGACAGTCTGGGGCACTGAATGCGATTGGCACATTGCAAGATTTACTAGAGTCACTCCAACACAATGGTGCGCGTGTCCAGACCTTTTGGTGTCTCGAGATTTTATCGTGAGCCTTATAAAGAACAGAAGGTGTGGAGCAATTTTAAACAAAAAGCGGACACGTCATTGCAAGCTGGATCGCTAACGAGAATATTGATTAGAACAGTATTCGTTGATAGGCGTAGCGCTAGGAGACATTTTCTTGCCAATTACTAACGTAAACTACGAATTAGTAGCCAGTATCAAACTGGTAGCCAATTTTGATTTACCACCACCCGATTAGTGGCCACTAACAAACCCATTTCAATAAAACAATCGACGGGAGAGAGAAGAAAAATGTACGACCATGACTACCTGCTAGCATCAATACAGGGATGCATTGAAGAAGCGTGGATCATTCAAGCGCTATAAGGTAACCGTATTATACACTAGAGAAGTGAGTAAACAATCATCGAAAAAGTGACATCGAGATTGAAAAGAAACTATCCAAAACTCATACTCTGATCAGGACTGTGAGGTTGATGTTGTGGATTGGATTATTAATTGCAGTCTGCGATTTTTCTCGTTTCCAGGTCGCAAATTCTTCTGAAAGCTATGAGCAGAAAGTCTAGATCGCTTCGAGTGCTCGGTATAAATAGTACAGAAGATTCACTGGTCGCCGTAGTCAGATTTTAGCTGTTCGAGCGGCTCAAGTCGCCAATCGTAGCTGTAAGGAATCGTCTCACGACGTAGTTAAACGTCTATTCCGGACAATTGCACGATTGACTATGATGTAAGATTGGAAAGACTAAGTATACAATATTGGTGAAATCGGTTTCCAAACTCAAACGAGAAAACGAAAGTTTAAGAGTCAAAGGGGCCAAAAAGATGTGATCAAAAAGCATGGCAGCAACGATTCAACTATCGTTGATTGCAGCATGCTCGGCCTCTAGGCAAATTCTACCACCAACGTTTATTCTGTCTGGTGAACGTTTTGCTTGTACAGGGCTGGATGAATATGTTGTTGAGGGGGCAACCGTGACTTTATGAACAAGGAGATATTCTTAGATTGATTGATCGATTTCACGAATCACTACCACCAAACGTGAAAGAAAACTAGCATTTTTATGTTTGATGGATTTGATTCCCATAGATCAACGGTATTCATTACAAAACCTTGTCAATATAAGATACCGCTGGTTTGTTTGCCGTCAAATGCTACGCATTCGGTGCAGCCACTACACACTGCTGTATTTTCGAGTTTCAAAAAGCAATCTGGAGCCTCTATCCAGACGTTTCTAATGGAAACTGGGATACCAGATAGACAAATCTGGATCGAGCCGCCTAGCTAGTGACTTATGGCGTGACAAAATGAAAAGTACAAATTGTTCAGCAGAATAAGAGCGTCTGGTTTATTATCACTTAACATAGTCATTGTGTTGGGAAGATTGAAGCTGTTTAAAGATAGAGAAGTCGATACAACCAGAAAAGTGGAGTGGTTGTGATCTAAATAAGAGGTTCGCCTATAGATTTGAACGCTGCCTCACCAACGAGAAAGATACGAAAACTGGCAGCAAATGATGTTGCTAGGCGTTTACTTACAGTAGAACATTTGCACTGAAAGTAAGACAAGGGAGTTGAAGGAGGGTATGTTTTTTGGGAGGAGTACCGCGGGTCTAGATCTAGGATACAAACAAGTTGGACGATCACACAAGGTGCGTTCTTAGGCCAAGATAAGAAAAGACACATCAGCGTCCACAGGGAAATTAAAGTGTAGTTTTTAAATGCGCAGCCATTGTGAGTAGGTTCAAAGAGCGGGTTGTCACAGCAACTAATGCATGATTTAGAAATGTTGACAGCGGGATCAAATAGCTTCGAAGTCAAGTGTAGATGAAATTCGGCAAATGTGATGCCGCATTGCTGCAAAGTCGGCTCCTCTGGATGACAAAGCAGGAGCGCAAAGACTTATGGATCGAGGTTTTAACCTACTGTCGTTCATTAACGCAGCCACAAAGTAGATGTTTGAAGTAGCGGAACGCTCCAACTTGATTTTGCTACCCAATTTAAGAGCGGGTGTTGTCATAAAGTCTGTTGCCTTGCATGTTATATGACCTATATTAAGTAAACTTACGTCAATTCGCAGTACTCACCACTATCTTAAAGACTGGGATGCATACTTTATAGCACGTTAGCTATATTAAAATTAAAAAAATAAAGGATCACGATGTAAATCGATCGCGGGCATATAAGTAATTGAATACAGATTGCCCACCTCTGTGATTCGACAACCCATGAAGAGAAAGGTCTTGTGATAAGAGACTTTTAGGGCGCTACGTAGTGGTCCATTTATTCTTAATCGAATTTAAAATTGCGCATTTAAAATGCATTTGAAATGCACTTAAAATTATGCCTTATTTTTAATTTTTAATCTACCCAAACCCTAAGTACCTGTCGGTGGGCCACGGTCACGGACCGCCCCACGCGTCAGTCCACAACCGTCGAATTCTTCCACCGTTCTTCCAGCATTGCTTACATTACTGGTGCCGGACGCGAACAGTCTCCTCTTTCAAATGAGTTAAAAAACTGGCACCAACTGGGACGCAGAAGTCTGCGCAAGCGCGATGCAAACATTGCGATAAACGGTTCGCTTGGAATTCGCAACGCCACGCCAGAAATGATCAATGTCCTGGGTTCCCGAATGGCATCGCAGTGCTGCCCCCAGGAAAAATACCTGATGAACGCACGGGCGACGACAACGAGTCCGAGGATTCTGCGTCCCGGCTGGCGCCCGCCAAGCGTCCTTTCAATGCTGCGGTTTCTTCCCGTAGTACATACCCTTTGACTCCATGCTGGTGCGACTCCATGTCTGCAAGTGAAATTGAAAAAAGCATGAGATTCTCGCAACGGCACTGTCAAGTCTTTCACAATGTTTAACAATGATTATTGGAAAGCGTGGTAAAAACACATTCGCTTGACATACGGTTTCCTTCGCCGGAGGTCATCGGCGATGTTTTGATTATCAATGAGTACACGCGCGTGCAGGTGGTCTCAATGCGACAATCCAGCAAGTTCAGGGCGATGTGCATGACGCTGGACGGAGCCACGAACAAGGCGAGCAGGTGGGTTCTCAATCAGATGGTTTGCAGGCCCAAGGCCTTCTTTCTTTTTGCGCCACGTTTACATGAAGTTAAGTCGCGAGACGGCCGTCAATCTGCTCGCGGAGGTCTTGTCTGGAAAGAAGGCTCTTCGTGTGTCGATTGGACTTGCTTTGAACGGCCTCACGGAGAAGAGGACGAGGACGACGAACTGATTTAAAGTGTCGTACCATCCCGAACTCAGAAGTCGATGTGGTGTCTTTCCACCGATCCACTAAGTGTGACGACCTGCCTGCGTCAACTGGCGCTTCAATCAAACAAGTTTGTGTTTGCTTTCGGAAGTGCGCCGCATGTGGGACACAATCTGTGCTTGAACTGGCTAAAGTTTTGATAATCAAAAAACAGTGGCTCAGAACGAATTTATTGTGAAGAAGATCAACGCAGTACACCTGCTATCCACCATGTTCGACCACGTTGTTGTGGAGAGGTGTGACCGTATGTTCAGCCTGCTCCTGTTCACGAAATTGCATTACTGTACAAGTCCGCGCTCCTCGCCATGCCTTACATGATCGACCATGAGGACAAGAAGAGAACGTAATGATGGGGGACAAAATGCGTGAATCAATCATCGGCGATGATCATTGGAAGAGAACCGTAGCTCTGCATGAACTTCTGAAGCCGCTGTGCCGCGCCATCACACATTGGAATGGCGATGCGGCAACCTTCTCCGCAGTCATTGCGTGATTTCTTCACATTGCGCATAAGATACAGGTCATCGACGACGATGTACTGGCGCGTCTGTGAACCGGGTGGAATTGCTTGGATGTGTTCATTATCAGCTGTGCACAATCTATACATTCGCTCACGCTCTGGGCTTTGTCATTGATTCGTTCTGATGCGACATACGCGTCAGGATGACTGAACTACATTCTTCAGAGTTCGTCGTGATGGGACAGGATCCTTTGTTCCAATAGTGTCGCGATGCATTTACGCGCATTGCCATGGACAACCTAGAAGTGCTCGACACCCTACACGAGGAGCTCGCATATTCTTTATCATATTCAATTGAGCGCACACCAGTGTATAGGGCGCGCAAGTTAAAGCCGTCGTTGATTTGAGCGCAAATGAACGACAGAGATTTACAGCATCCCTCATCCAAGTACACGGCAGCCCTACTGGCGCGCCATTGGAGGCGAGCGAAACCACAAGACCAACAACCGAGTGCGGACGAAAGAACATGTCCGTCTCGGCGCCGGCAAATGTGAGCGGCAGGTCGCCATAGCATTAAACTCGGCGCAGCTGCAGAGATCGCTGGCGAAGAAGCGCACCGACTTCTACACGCAAATGTTGGCGATGACCGGGAAGGACGAGGAGGTACGGCGTTTCCTGGCAAACATGGACGAAGAGGACGATGGGGATGATATCGTTGAGGAAGACAGTTTTCGCCAAGGACAAAATCGCGCTGACATAGTCAATCGGTTCCTGGGAGAGAGTACTTTGACGAAGTGGTAATGGAGATGGGGCAACCTTCAGCAATACTCACTTCTGTAGAACACACACAATACAATGAATTACGCGTGTTTAATCAAATGACGAGCTCTCTTTCGCTTTTTGGATATAAATATAAAATAATTCGAATCATTTAAAATGCCGATCCAATTTCCAAATGAATAATAAATAGAACACTAGCGCTGCGCGTACCACACAAAAAATTTGGTCAGACCTAGAGCGCAAATATAAGGCAAAGTTCTGCGGCTTAATTTCGAACGATTAGATCAATTGTCGCTAAAATAATTACATAAAGTCTACGTTGTTAGCATGAGAGCTGCGCTGGTGGTTGACAATTCACAATCATATTTTATTGAGGATCGACGTGAGCGATAGAATGCAATTCAGATATTGGTCAATTTGGATTCAATATTTCTCTATTTTAGGTCCGCATATCATTCTGTATATATCCTCAGGTCGACTATATAGCTTTGACAGAGACCATGTTTCCCGCCAATTCTGTTATTCAGAGAGTGAGTTGACTTCTCACGAAAAGGCTAATTGTGTTAGACCCAGTCGACGAGTTGCAAAGCCTATCACCCACTGCGCTGGTAGCTATGGTTTCTTGACACATCCGTGGATTGTATTGTGTTTGCAATCTTTGCCTTAACCCTGGCGTAGATGATTTCATCGACGAAGTAATTTCAAGCTAGAGCTTGGTCTTTTCCAGATGTTATGGACTTACTTGTCCGTACGGGGAAGTCTTTTGCTTGTCGGTGAGGTTGATAACCCTCCTAGGTCTACCCCTAAGCGATCAAGCCGATTATGCAGCTCTGTCATGAGTTGATTATTCTTTGCAGCCCTACTGAGCAAGGAAGTTGTTGAGTGTTAACCGGAACATCCTTATCGTTTCTACCTGAAGGCGAATTGGTCTGCAAATTATCAAGCATTAAAAGAACAGTAGGCACACCTTCTTTGACGTAAGTGAAGCTGACACGAAGTGCACTTTAAATTTGCCTCCTACAGCGCTGACGCAGCCTTGGTCGAAGGCACATCCTTAAACACATAGCTGTAGACGCATCCTTGAAATCTGGAGCGTCCTTCTTGAAAACCAAGGACCTAGTTCTTTAAATTGACCCACATGACGGCCAGCTTTCTTTGCTGCTTGTTTATCCATCGTGATGACCGAACCGGTTTATAGATAAAGCTCATACATACCCTCCCCCTTTTTAAATACAGTTCGAGTCTTAATGGGAATGGATGTAACGGACCATAACACTGAGCCAAGCTGGTATTATAAAAGTTGTATTTTCTTGTAATAGAAGCTTTAATGGATTGGTTTCGAAAGGCATCAAAGACAAGATTATCGCTATAAAGACGCTTGGTATTATCTTGAAGCCTAACCGGCTTGTCAAGATCAGCAGAAGTTGTTGGTGGTATCAACAAAGCATTGCTAATAAAACATTGGTGTTGAATCTCGTTTACCACTCAATGGCAAGATCACAAAGGACTGTTGCGTCTCATCGTTCCTCGTTGATCATGGGGTGCAGACAGCTGTGATGAAGGCAAGCAGCTCATGTTAAATTGCGTTCCAATCCTGTCATAAAAAAACTCCGTCTTACGACCATGGTAGCAATCAAGACCATGGTAGCAATCAAGCGTTTTTTCGAAATACAATCAAATACTTCGTGCCATGGATAAAAACAGTTTGAGAAGGACAACGTACAGATTTAATCTACCTCTCGTGTGCGATTCCATTGATGCAGATTTTAGTCTTGTCAATCGGACACGGACGCGAAGAGAGGTAGATCAAATCTGTCTTCCATCGTTCTGTCCCGCGAGTGGTGGTTTATTCCAAAAAGTCAATGTGGATTCGGTTAAAAGCCTATTTTAGACTCCATCAGGGCATTGATAAATAGTCCACTTTTTTAACAAAATGCTAAAAGGGTCATTCTCTCAATCAAAATAGGACCCAAATGTGGCGGCTGCGAAAATGGGTACAATTAGCAATGATGCTTAAACCTCAACCAAGTCAATTTCCATCGAAAAGAGAACGTGCCGAAGCGTCCTTTAGCTGCACTAAGTCTTCATTGTGAAATATTAACAGTAAATTGTTGGTGAATTGCATTTGGCTAGTGACTCAAGTAATTGCCGCAGCTTGGCACTGGAATAGCTTAAACTTCTGCAGTATAAATCTTGATAGAAGTGCAGTATGGGAAGCACTATAACAGCCTCGACTTGAGCGTTAACTTCGATGATGTTGGCTTGAAACTCATGAAAGTGAATATCATTTTGGTGCATCAGCAAGCGACGAAGAACTTTTACTCGCACAATGTGGAAAATCACAAATAGACTGTAGCCGTAATGTGACTTGGCATGGTCGGTTGGTTCAAGTTTGAAATAAAGAATTGACTCGTATTTCAGTGCGGCCCAAAAAAAGCCTCGAAAGGCACTGAGCCATTTAGACGAAACTTGTGTCGCTAAATCGCAATATCAAAAGAAGTGTAGGGCAGTTCTCAGAGCTTGACAACCATGATGGTAGGTTGAAGCTGTTGTAGTAAGATGCTAGAAACGATAACCGAGAAACAAAGCGTTGTGCTGGAGCCGATAAAGAAGGTCGGCGTACATGTCGACCCAGTTTGTAGTCGCGGGTCCACATAGTTTTATTCAAATTCGTCGAATTCTGGCCACACTTAGCTCCGGTACTTCATAAGTATCAAGTCCAGGTGTGATATGCGGCGTAAAACTTCGGTGCTTGATTAGGCCTGATTGGAGAAGGGCCTAATGAACGCGGCAGAAAGTCAGCCTTGTCCAAGAAACCGGTGCATGAATGCGCGCTAATAAGCCGCCCGGAGCAAAATAGGCTTAGAAAACGGGGAAGGTTTGTAGCCGTTATAGGTGTTGGGTACACCATGAATAGTTGCGCCGGCCGAAAAATTCCTGGGGCAGCTAATAAATTTTAGTAACCCTAGTGGCCTTGTGGCTCCGCACTCTTTCGCTTTTGAGACCATGAACGTGTTATCATCTTCAATCGAAGTGACCTATACAACAATCGAACAGGCCATAACCACGTTTCAATTGCAGGCTCGGGCTTCTGGATATGAAATTGTCGTCAATAGAACTAAGAACGACACAGCTAGAGCAGTCACAACACTTTGTCTGCAGTGTTCACGGTCCGGCGTGTGGGTACTGATTCGACCAATGCAGCAACGCGTCGTACTTCCAGCAGCAACACGAATTGTCCATTCTTAACCGTTCTGCGGAGAGTGCAGACAGAGCTGAACTCGTGTTGGCAAGTACACGTAAAAGACGCAAGCTATAACCATCTACCGTTCTCCCACCGCGGTGCACATCCGCAAATCGTTGGAGAGGGCAACTGTATGAGAGAGTGTGAATGTGAATGTGAGGAATGTAGCGTTCTGTGGATGGTAAAGTAAACAGCAAGAAGAAGTTAGGAGGAAAGTGGCGCCACGAACATTTAAATATCAGGTCCGAGTTCTAGCAATTCAGTATTTTGTTTAATTAGCTAATCAAGTAGGCCAAAATTGTAACTTGAGATCGTAGAGTCGCGGCAGGCATACAAATTATAAGTCACATAGTGAGCTGAAGATGCATCCAGAGTAAGTACTGAAATTTCTGTACTTTAATAACAGGTCAGTTGGAGCAGTGGAGTTACTACCTCTGCGCCAAGTCAGTAACGAATCCCACCGTGGTCGAATACTGGCAGGTGATACTATTTGGGGGGATTACAATTGGGATTGATAGCCTAAGATAAATGCCGAGTGCACTGTCGTGAGGGATTCGTTGCAACACCTAGCCATGGGACGTCGGTATGCAAAGCCTGGTTGGGGTTGACAACACCTTGGCGATACAAATTGGGAAAGACGGTAGTATTGGGTGGCGGAAAGCTGCAATAATCGCTGACTTGACAGTAGTCCCACCAAATCGGTATGTAAGATGTGACGTAGATCGGGTTAACCCGTGACCCCAAACAGGCGCAATTAGTAATCGGCTACGACTACTTCCAGAAGATAAAATCCCTTAAAAAAGCGAAAAGGCGAAAAGCCAAAAATGCCAAGCCTAACAACGAAGGTCGCCACCTTGCTAAAGCAGAAAGGGAGTCAGTACTTGCTTTGTCCGCCGCTGGGGTGCGTCCCCTGCAGATTATGGCGTCGTTACGCCAATCCAACGCCGAAATGCACGCGACCAGGCAAGATATAGCCAACGTACGAGCAAGAGCTCGAAACGAGACGCACACCTTGGAGGCTCTTCTTGACGAGTTGCAAACCTCCTCAATACGTACCATGTCCAATTAAACAGTGATAATAGACTGGCACACCTTTTTATCGTCTTGCCTACTGTCAAGGAACTTTTCAACGCTACAATCGCGGGAAGATTTGGATGCTCGATGCCACGTACAAAACAGACAGGGAAGCAAAGAAATGCAACATTCTTTGAATTTATTATTTAAAGCTAATCAGTGCCCAATACAAGGTTTTGATTGCCACTGCTGCGCGTGGTGAGCATCACAGCAACGCAACAGTCCTTCACGCTTTGTTACTGTTTTTTGGGTGATGAGACAACCGGACCTTATTTTGGGGCAATATTCAAGCTAAAGATGTTGTTGGAGGATATGGGAGGAATGAATGAACAGCCCATATTCATTACAGACCGAGAATTTTCTCTCATGACGGCGCTTAAAGACATATTCCCACAAAGCAAAGCGTTGTTATGCCGTTGGCATATCCACAAAAATATTTTTGCCAAACATCGTCAATCTTCTTCACAGGAGGAATTTGCGCGTTTTTTACAAGAATGGAATCAGCTGGTCCGCGCAAAATCTGCAGAAAAATACGAGATGCAACTCGGTACGCTGTCCCGCCACACGTAATGCGTTATTTGGAAACAACGTGGCTATTGTACTGGGGAAAGTTCGTTGATGTTTGTATGCATGGAGATAGATATCTTGGACACAATAACACGTCGCGAGTTGAGAGCGCTCGTGCGGCACTGAAGAGATGGATTTAACATTCTTCTGGTATAGTCTGCGGCGGTCTAAATTTTGCGCTCTTATTGGAATCCTTGTATCTAATGTTCGATTCTGGGAGATAAAGATGATCTGTTAACGGTGAACTCAGCTGTCAATCTTGCTTGCATTGGGCATCCACTTAAGGACCGCCAGAGAACAGTCAACGTCCAATATGAGACTTGGCCCACTCTTTGCCAACATCGGAGGTAAGATTTCCAGGGAAGGACTATTTTGGGTTAAGAAGCAATACGGCTTACGCAACACCGAGTATGCTGACGGAAGGGGATGCGGGGCCTTTTCAGCTCAAATTTGGGGCACCCTTGCAAGCATCAATTCAGCATACGTTGGACTCCTCTCGAAGTTACTGACTTTGATGACTATTGGTGGCTTGCAGCTCCAATACCTCAGTCAGCGGTCATAAGGGAGCCCCGAGCAATCCAAAACATGCTGGGTTTAATCATGAGGCAGCACCTTAATGTGCCTTCTGCTCATAGACATCAAAGATCGTGAAGAATCTAGAGGCCCTAACCACAATAGGAGTAGTGACCGATCCTGTTCAGATTCAAGGACGAGAGAGGCAAGCATCAACACGGCGTCTTCCTTCAGCGTTCGAGCGCGTTGAGACTGCTGTAGCGCTTTATCGTCGAAGATGCCGTATCTGCAAAGATACTGGCCATAATTCGCGAACATGCCGATTGCGCAAGCAGACAATGTAACGCCATCACTGCCTCAGCTATCAACATTGTTCACATCTTTTCGGTAAGCTGGCTTTGCTCAGTATCGCACAACATTTTGAAACACTCTTCTTAGATGATCAAACTGTGCCACGATTAAAATGTCTAAACACAGCGCTTACGTTGTTATCACAAGGCAGGCATCGCCTTATTACAAACCAACCACAATCAACGTTGGTGAAACGATTGATGCTCTTACCGTGATTCAGATTTTTGTCAGCATTAGGCTCGACACTTCCCCCTCGCGCAACTCTATACCCTTAAGATAAAAAATGAACGCTTGAGCACTAATTAACCATCGTGGGCGGACCCAATTATTCGGCTTTTCGATAAAGCAATGTCGCCTTTGGGACAAGACTATGATACTCTTTGAGCCCCAACTTCCATCGGCTCGGACTTCGTGGTCTCACACCGCTCCCATCGCTGGACAAGTCTTGAGTCTTATTGGCGCATTGTAACTTTTTACATGGCATACCCGATTTCGGAAATAAGCTTACAAGGCTACATGTTAAATTTGACGGGCTCACCACTCATGTGAATATTACCTACGGCAACTGTGGTAGAACTCTAACGGCGTCACGAAAATTTAAATACCAAGCCCGAGTTTTAGCCAAACAGTGGCTAATTAATTAGCCAATCACAAAAATGGGGGATGGATAGCGAAATGGAGGGGCGATGGATAAAGCGGCTTATAATAAATAATAAACAAGATGTTAAGCATCGAAAAATGGCTACTACTTCGATGGTTGTCGTTACTGGTGCTGTCTATTAAATATAGTCACCGTTTGAGTGGCGTTCGGTCAGGACCGACGCCATAGTTTGTAACCATATCTAATTTTACATCATCAAATCGCGAAATAATTATTGCTCCTTTGGCTGCCTTGTACTATTGCCCCAGCGATTTGAAGATCAGTAGGATCACAATTTTTCTTCGCACACCGCTGCTGCTTATTGCTTGGCCACTCTGTCTCATTTGTGTCAAGGTCGACAGTATTGTATACAATCTGAATCTTTCTAGCGTTGCAGAGAAGGCATCAACACGTTTATATTAAGCGTTTGTAGATGAGAGCAACCGAAAGTGAAGACCAACACGAGCTTGCGGCACATTGCGTCAACTTAATTTTTCAATCAGGTTTAATATTTGACTAGAAGCAATACCGGTGGAAACCAAGGCTTGTCGTCTTACGGGAAATTTCTGTTCTTTTTCGCTTCAGATCGCTACCTAGCGTAGCTGATAAAAATGTCTACGAAAGTCCTGAAACGTCGAATGCGCATCATTACTGTGTGAAAGCCCCTTATCTGATTATAGCGATCGTATTTGTCGATATATTCGTCAACAGCGCCAGAGCTTGTCAGATCAAGAAGATTTAATAGCTTAATACGGAGGAAAATGCTGAAATCGCGATGCTCGTGCTTATCAAGTGGCCCTTTGCGTTGTAAAATGAAAGATTGGGTGTGTGCCGAACGTCAGCTTCTTGTTGAAGCGCGCGCGCTCCCATTAGCAGCGGCAGTAGTAAGGCAGCTATAGTCAATTATTCGAGTTACGAGCTGCGCTTGACGGGTGTGCGATGAGATCGAGAAATGTGTATATTTCCCACCATATCCTGGTCGCACCAACGCTTCATCAAAAGTAATTTCGAACACATCTTTGCTTTTCATGAACAAACCCGACAATGATACATCGCATCAAACTTCCTTGACCTGCATGAATGGTCACGTCGTGGGCGTTCGCGGTGAGAGGTTCGTGGCATGGTTTGTGCTAGAGTATCTGAACTAGGGGGGGGCGTTTAAAGATGGTGGGATGCCATTATTTAATCGACTACCCCTACTCTCTTAGTACTTTAAGCTCATTAATAGGTGAACCAGTTGGCAGCAATATTGTCTGTCAATCTCTCAAATCCTGCGAAAAAGTCCTTTTTAAGCTAGTGTACGGTAAGTACTTCTACTGACGGTGTTATGATTAAGAGCAGTACCATTTCGGAAAAATCGTCAAGGACAGAAGAGCACTTCTACCACGTTCAAAAGTGCTCAAAGCGAATGGACGGTGATACATCCTCTTCTACCACTCTACACGATGAATGGGAGCTTGTAGATGATGATGCAGAGTACGCAACATTGATTGTAGTTTTATAATCACAAAGCCTGATCGCATTTTGCCGTATGTCAAACGCGCAGGACCAGCGCATCAGTGTCAACGCTACACGGATCGGTAAAGACGTGGTTTGGTTCAGTTCCTTATCAGGCTTTTAACTTTTGGAATTACTGATGTAGAAATTAAAGGGTTCTGAGTACGAAGAAAACGGAGTCACATACGAGGTGCCCGAGGGTAATTTGCCCATTCGACTGCGCCAAGGCGAAGATATTCGATCAACGTGGTTTAAAGCCACACAGCGAGTCGACGAATTTGTAACTAAGGTGAGTTGTGTCAAATTTTGCAAAGGGTTTTACTTTTATCTTCTAGCAGATCATTAATGCTGCTGCAGTTCTTTGCAGCCGAGCTCGCGAAAGGGAAGAAAGTTAGACTTATTTACATGGGCATGCTGCTTCTTCCTAGTCGCACGATGGGCGAGTATGGTATCGAGAAGAACGGTGTGATTCATAGCGTTATTACTGACGCGCGTACGTATTGTTAAGTTGATTTGCACCACATGGAGACTGATTATCACGTGTAATGCTCGTATGCAGCTCCAATAACCAATCCGCATGCAGCACTTCAAACAAAGCTCAAGCCTCTAAACTCAAACAATTCTCTGCTGGCTCTCACAGGCATTATTCTGTACGGCATGTGGACACTCTTTTACCATTTTCCGGACTTCTTCACGTGGAAATCCATAGCCTTGTTGGCACTTTTTAGCGCGACGCACATAATGGCAATGGTATCTCGCGTTACTTCCTATTAACTTTCTGTCAACTCCGTGAGCCCGCCAAACACACTTAAAATGCCGCTGCGAGGTCGCTAGTTTTCTTGGGGCAGCTCGTACTTGTTCAGCTGCATTTTGTTCCTACTTTGTGCTTTTTATGGTTGATGCAACAATATAAATGTTTTGGTTAATGCAACGATATATTTTTTGCCACTACGAAACCCTTTACGCACAAAACTCTTATACTAAAAAATAATTTAACGTCACTTTCGCCTGCTAAAAAAAAACGATGCACCAGCAAGTGCTGCTACAGCAGCGGCATAGACGACCATTCCAATCGCCGTATCGCTATTATGCACTAGCGCTCGGCGCACAAGCCGGTAGTGAGGAATCATAAGGCGGACATATTTATTTCCCCAGGTGCGCGCTCGATTTACAGCATCCTTTAAATCGGAATCTTCGGAGAGCAAGACCTGCAATAATCAAAGCAGGTGTAAGTCATATTAGTCTAGATATATCCCAAAACCAATCGAAGCGTACGTGATCGCCTTCGTCGTCAACGTAAAAAATGCGACGGATGCTATTGTCACCAAGTCGGTTCTGGACATCCACAAGGAGCTCGTGCACGGACTCAGCAGAGCTAGTAAATCGGTGGTTGTTACCATAAGAATCGGCAAGTTTGTAAACGAAAACGTCAGGTGCATGCTCTCCTTCAGTTAAAGGGTTCTCGTACTGTGACACAGGGTCACTCGTTGCATTTGTTCCTGTTGACAATTGAAATTCATTCCAAGATTGTCGCCCAACCAAAGACGGAATATCAATACCGTCTGCGTCGATTATATTCACACCGACATTCGATTGATCGTTATCGACTTCTTCGTGCTCAACAGAGTCACCAGAATTTTTTAAACTGCTCCGAAATTGATCCCACAACGGCTGCACACCTTCAGTCCTAACACTTTGAAAGGTGCCCATTTGTTGAACGACGCCATGCGTGACCTGAAGAACATCCACGATACCCACTAACTTTCCTTCATTACCAAAGACGGGCACGTGCAAAAATTTCCCATTGTGCATTGAATGGAGCGTTTCCAAGATCGTTGTTCCCAAAGTGGCTGTTTGTGGATCGGGCGTCATTACGCTAGACAGCAAACACTGATTGGGCTCCAGCGATAAAGCAACCACTCGTCGCATCAAATCTTTTGACGTAAAAATGCCAACACTTCGATTCGCTTCATCGCAAATCATTACCGCGCTAGTCTTATGTATCAACATTGTGCGTGCTGCGTCCATAGCTGTGGACGTCGGATCAAGCACTGGTACCTCCGATCCTTCCGATATGATTGCCGATAGCGTTGGTAAAAATAGCTTGGTAAAACGTAAGATTAACACACGCAATGAGATAAATGCATTGAGCTCTCTTACCTTTTGCCGCAAAGATTCGAACAGGTTTGCTTCCGTAGAACCTGACAAGCTCCTTTGCAACTAGTATTCGCAAATAATACTTATAAAAAAAAAATCCACTCCGATGTTAGGTTGCATTAATA
Source organism: Plasmopara muralis (assembly GCA_003676415.1). Taxonomy (NCBI): domain Eukaryota; phylum Oomycota; class Peronosporomycetes; order Peronosporales; family Peronosporaceae; genus Plasmopara; species Plasmopara muralis. The sequence continues at coordinate 52,622 of RCHQ01000036.1, read as the reverse complement.
CCTTTTTTACCGTTTCCTCCAATCGGTCGGATGATATTTGGTACGCATGCTCAAGTTTTGTGATAGCTTCATACAGACATTTAGCAATGTCCAGAATGCCTACCACTGCAATCCACAAAATGCTGTTACTTTAAACCCTTCTTAACAAATGCACTCCATTCGTCTAAATGGTTCCCCACCCTTATCATTATCCGTTACTGGCAAGTGGCGGAACTGTCCAGAAATCATCTTTTTAAGTGCGTCGATCGCGCTAGAGTTGGCTGATACACAGGATGGGTCGGGCGTCATGACCTCATGGGCCAGTGTCGTGCTAGGGTTTCTACCCACTGCCACCACTTTTACCGCTACGTCCCTGTCTGTCAAAATGCCCGTAAGCAGACCGCTCTTGTTCACGAGTAATGACGCGTCCGTCTTCCGCTCCACCATCATTCGCACGCACTGCGCCACTGTTGCGTTGTCGCCTTGTAAAAGTGCGCGCGAAGGCCTCATGTGCTTCACGGATTGGCTGTGATTGCGAGTTGAGCGGTGCCGACGTCGCTCCTGGGCATCGTGGGACGAGGTCTCCTGATGCTGCTCCTCTTGTATGTATTCAGTCACTGATTTCCTCGAGAACAACTCCTGCCCTTGCTGCTGGCGCTTTTTGGCCTTGCGGGCTGCTTTTTTAGTAGAAAAAACGAGTTGCTGCGGGCGAGGCTTGCGATCGTCTTGTTCTCGCTTCTGTTGCATCTCTTAGTGGTTGCCACTTATGTAAGAGACCTGATCTTTCTCCGACTTTTCGGTAATGCAGGCTTTCTCGGAACATTAAATACCTCACAAGTATATTACAAATCGTGGTCCATCTCAAGGTTAGTCAGTGTAACTTCTATAATCGATAAATATACCATGTAGTTAAGCCCACGGTATGGTACAAACAATAGAGAAGATTTTCATCTGAAGAATACTAAAATGGCAACTCCTGGAACGGACAATGGCGTGTACCTGGTGGACGACTCCATTTTTGTGACCGGCGAAGCGCACATGATGACGCAGGAGGAGCAGTTAAACAAAATCCATCCGCGCCCGATCGATGAGATCCTCTCCATCGCGTCTATCGTGGCGCAGCATCGTTTTCCAGTGGACGTAGTTAATAGCATTCTGGAGCTTGCGGGCGTTTTACTCGTTTTTCAGGCCGAGACTTCAGAATTGTGTCGTGGACACAACGATATGAACGACGAATATGTGCAATTACAGCTGCCTACCCCAGAAAAGCTAAAAATTCCGTTTGGAGTGGACGTGGGTAAATGTTCGCTGCTGGTAGCAGACTGCGTGTCTAAGGACCAAGGGTGGGCTACTGATGGACGCGAACATAATGGAACCTATCGTAATTCGAGTTCCTGGATTGAGCTGGTGGTAAAGTCTCCGATTGCAATGGATATTTGGGAGATAAGAGAGACGGCCCGCGTACCATTTTACCCGAACCTTCGAGCTGGTAGAAATTTTCGCCACCACCGTAAAGTATTTAGCAGCTCTGCAGTTCTGCTGAAAGAATTAAAATTAGGAGACCGCATTTCAATCGTGCTTCGGTCGCAATATCCTGGGTGGACAAACTCGGCTAAGTATGGTAGGCTTGCGGTCTGCTTTTCTGTGGAGCTAAACGACGACTTCTCGTTTGCCAATATCCCGTCCGAATAGAGTCGTAGTGGAAGAGGATAATCAATTTATAAATTGCTGTCTACAGTAGCGTCGTATAGCGGGCGATGGGTGCTCGTTTAACCATTCATATAATTATTCTGTGGTAATGCACACGACGCAACGATTGTATAGAACTTGAAAAAACACTTAATAAGTCGCGGGCGGTTTGTCTGTCTGCGCAGCTGCAATGATTCTTGGAAAGGGTCTGGCGACAACGTCATTTCTTTTGCAATGATATCAACAACTCCAACCCGTTAATGCAAGGTCGCCAACTACAATTTTAGCTGATGCCAGCGCCGCCCAGGTTGCGGGTTGTAAGTATTTGCTATATTCCAGAGCGTGTTGTTTGCTGTTTGTTTTGCTCCCTACAACAATACCGGCGCGACGGCACAGATTTAGACTGGCTACCGTGACCGGCCACTTAACGCGTAGTGATAGGGTCTCAACAATTGTGCCTCAATTCCATCACTTCGAATGCAGGTTTTTGATCGCTTTGCGGCTCCCCTGTAGGAGTGCTAATCCAAATTCGCCCACGTTATAAGTAGCTGTCACCAACTACGAGGTAGCCAAATGACTGAGTGATTGGGTCGCTTCACTAGACTTAAAGTCGATGTCGTGCAGAAGACGACACAAATCTATGGATAATGAAAAGAACCGTTACATTCAGCCGAGCTTCTCTGTCAAATGGTAGTGCTTGACAGGCAATTTTTACCGGTGAAGATAAAGACAACACTTCAAAGTTAGAGTGTATTTAATCTTAACATGCTAGAAACTTATCCACATAAAGCCGTTTCTGGAGCTGCTGTCAAATGCATACGAAAATTTTAGTATTTTTATAATGACGGTTAGCGCCGGTATTTTAATTTTGACCAACCAAAATACTTAAGTCATTTCGTCGGCCACTCCAGTCAAATGCCACAACAAAAATGAGCAGGTTCACGGCGTCGGCACAAGCTCCTGCCGTTGCAGCTAGCAGCTATTCAACTCGCTCAGGTCTCTCTAAGGTTTGGCGAACTGTCAAAACACATGCTGGTGTGTACACAGGTGGTAAGGTGGAGCTTTTTGATGGCCACATAGGCGCCGCCGCCGAGGCTTGTGCACTTATGGCCTGCATGTTACACGATGACGTGGCTATCGTTAATGCGAAGACCGGCGAGATCGTGCGTACTTTGCAGCAGGACGTTAAAGATAACGAGACAAAGGAGTCTTTTGTGGTGTTTGCCGTGCGTCCTGGCAAGAAGAATCAACTCGTGACGGCTGGTCGTAACCTGCTGCTGCGCGTTTGGGACTTAGACACTACCAAGTGTGTGCGCACTATTAAGGCTCACGACACGCCCGTCTTGGCGATGTGTTTTGATCCATCAGGTACCCTGCTGGCTACAGGTGGCAGCGACCGCACAGTCAAGGTCTTTGACGTGGACAAAGGCTTTTGTACGCACAATTTTCGTGGCCATGTGGGTATCGTAACACTCGTGCAATTTCATCCTGATGCAGCGCGCTTGTCCCTTGTGTCGGCCAGTGATGATACCACAGTGCGTATTTGGGACCTGTACACGCAGAAGCAAGTGGCGTGCATCCAGGACCACATGAGTCTAGTAACTAGTGTGGCCTTTTCAGAAGATGGATACACCATGCTGTCCTCTGGACGAGATAAGATCGTAAATTTCTGGGATTTAAGAGATCAGAAACTTATAAAAACGGTATTGGTCCATGAAGTGGTGGAAGGTTTGGTTGTCGTGCCTTCCTCATTCAAATGTGTTGCGACGACAAAGTCTCATGACAAAAAATCAATTTTCTTCCTGACTGCTGGAGAAAAGGGCGTACTGCGTCTGTGGCGTAGCAGTGATAGTACTTGCGAAATCTTGTATACACAAAAGTCAGATGCATCGTCGGCACTTACGTACAGGGATCTGCTGCTTGGTACATCCCGTCGCGAGGTCGTAGTCGTGTCGTCTGAGCAGAACTTGCTAGTATTTGATGAAAGTTTGGCTCGCCGTACGCAAATAATCGGCTACAACGATGACATTCTTAACCTCAAGTACATTCCAAAGGCAGATGCGAGTGGAGCGCCATCGAATGTGCTGGCTGTGGCTACAAATAGTGAACAGATCCGTTTGTTGAACCGGAGCACATTGTCTTGTGACCTTTTATCTGGTCACACGGATATTGTCATGGCTCTGGCAGTCTCCCCCGATGGACGATGGCTTGTGAGTGTTTCTAAAGATCGGACTGCTCGCCTTTGGGACTTGCGGCCTACAGGTGGCAAAAAAATGGGCAAGACACTGCCACGCTGTGTAGCGACTTGTGTAGGGCATACGGAGGCCCTTGGTGCTGTCGCCATATCACAGCGTGCTTCCAGTTTTGCCACCGGTGCTGCATTTTTTGTAACCGGAAGCTTGGACAAGACGCTTAAGATGTGGAGTCTTCAGCCACTTGCTGGCGTGTACGCTACGCAAACTCAAACTTTATTGACCGATTCGACGATTTCTACGCTCGGTGCGGTAAAGGGTCACGACAAGGACGTGAATGCACTTGCAGTGTCACCAAATGACCGCTTTATTGCTAGTGCATCACAGGATAAACTTATAAAAGTGTGGCATTCGCAACAGGGTGGCACCAGTCGGCTTTTGACGTTAGCTGGAGTGTGTCGTGGTCACAAACGTGGCGTCTGGGCAATTGAGTTTTCTCCAGTTGACCAATGTCTAGCATCTGCGAGTAGTGACAAGACGTTAAAGGTGTGGTCAGTTAAAGACTTTTCCTGCTTGAAGACGTTTGAAGGTCATACTGCCTCTGTATTGAATGTGCAATTCGCTTGTGCCGGTATGCAACTTCTGTCTGCTGGAGCGGACGGGCTTGTCAAGCTTTGGACCATCAAAAGTAACGAGTGTGAAGCGACGCTGGATAACCACGAGGACAAGATCTGGGCCCTCGCTGTGGCCAAGGACAGCTCTGAGATGGTAAGTGGTGGTGCAGATTCGACAATTAACCTCTGGCGAGACTTTACGGAAGAGGAGGAGCGGCTACAACAAGACAACCGTGACGCCAAGCTGCTAAAGGAGCAAAAACTCTTTAATTGCCTTCGAAATGACAAGCTACTGGATGCTGTGCATCTCGCGTTTGAGCTTAACTATCCAAATCGTATGCTGCAAATTCTTCGTGATCTTCTCGAAGGACCGCGACATAAGGACCAGCCAGTTCATCACGGCAGTGACTTAAACAATTTTTTGCCTGAGAAAATTTTTGTACCTGTCGTGCAGAGCCTGGCAGATGAGCAACTTACAATGTTCTTGGAGTGGCTGCGGGACTGGAACACAAATGCCCGCAACACGAGTGTCTGCCAAGTGCTAATAAGCACTTTACTGCGTGAAATACCTCCGCGCCGTCTGAAATCACTGCAAAGTGCTGCTAAGACAGTCGAAGCTTTGATTGCCTACAGCGAACGCCACTTTCAGCGAATCGATGGCCTGCTGCAAAAGTCTTATCTCGTCGACTTTAGTATTGTAACCATGAAAAGTTTGCTGCCGCTAACAGAAAGCGAGTCAGTTGCTGAAAAGACTGACAGTGACAGCGAAGCTGTAGAGGAGGTAGAGGTGAAGACAAAGCAGCAGCCACGAAAGCGTCGTCAGACTGTCACGAGTGAAAAAGATAAGAGGCAACGAGTGTAGGATGATTTCTGTTTCAGTTACTCGGACTGGTTGGCGAATGGGACAGTTCTAGCCTTTTTAAGGTGTGAAGGTTTTTATTTTCATTACCCTTTGGTATGCCGTTGCATAAGGTGGCTCAAAATGCACGAGCTTTGAATCGATTAGCGGGGCTGGTGCTCTTAAAACCTTCAACTATATTTGGCTTCGATCCTCCACTTCACCATAATGACTCGCGTACTTTGAGCTTAGATTACGTGGCAATGTTTTTAGTGTTGTGCTACGGCTCGTGATTTACTCCGAAGTTTTAAAGTAATAACGTACTTCTGTGACATGTCCAATATGCTTATAGTAAAGCTGAACAATGTAGTATCTCATTCCGAGTGTTGAGTGACAACACGTCCAATCGCACATCGTCCAGTGCTTTAATGAATAAACTCGAATGCGGGGGTCGGATGGTAGTTAAAAAGCCTATATGTATGATTTGGGAGTGGTAAGCAATGGTATGGGCATAAACGCCCCGTTGTGACATCTGGCCGCTTGATCACACCTTTTTTTCGGCCATTCCAAGCTTTTTTCCGAACAAAATTTGACAATTTGAATAGCTACTCTGATGGAAATCAGCCGGCTTCAAAGTATCGACAAATGTAGCTTTGCGGCGGAGGAAACTGAAGGTTTAGACCATGACAAGGAGTTACTTGCCATGAAGTACGATCCGGTAACGCCCCGAGTGCACCCTCTAGGTTGTAAGATTTTTGTGGTCTATCCAGACTATACTCCTCTCAGAAATCGCCCCACTTGTTCACAAAATGGCTGTCATTTTTTGCGGCATGTAATTTCCGCTTTGATTACGAGTCCAGAAAGCTCAATGTGTTTGCCGACGGGCTTTTGCGCACGCCAGACTATACAATGGTACATATCAGTAGATTCTAAAGCTCTATCAGCGAACCAATTTGTCCGACATATACCATTATCGAGCCCTTATTTCGATCACTTATCGCAGACAAAGATGCCATGATCGAGTAGTCAACTCGTCGACATCGATCGTAGCTGCATAGCTGACAATGATCAGACGGTTTGCTCTACAATCGGGTAGATCCGGCCTATTAATTACAAAGATTGGAAGCCAATATACATTTCGAAGGCACAAGATGCTTAAATTTGCGGTCGTTTGCGCTAAATTTAAAACGTTTTTTAAGACCCAGCAACATATTGGTGGCATCTTATGTGGTCAAGCATGTGAGAACTGCGAAAGGGTTTAGTTTGTGACTCACACGTTGACTTTTCATACCGTCAGCCAAGCTCAGTCGACTGTTGCGAGTTTTTAGGCCTTAACGTTTGCAAATAGTGAATGACAAATTTATAACTTGAAAGCCTTTCATATACGATGGTCTCGGATATATGCCTTAGTAAACGCTGTTACAGTTATTGCATACCTGTATGTTGATGGCAGCAACAACCTATTTTAAAACAGAAAATCAGAAGAAAAGGGTAGACGTGCGCTCGAAGACACATTACGCAGTATATGCGCTATGGCGACATATTTGTGGACCGACAAAATTTAAATGTTTTAGTTTACTTTGAACGATGCGGCACATGTACTTTCAGACTGAGCAGTTTTCGAAATAAACTGAATAAGACGTCCTTCACAAAATCCCAGAAGCAAGAGAAAATGATTACTTTGGGGAGAATCTCGAAGGATAATTTTCTTTCAAATTTTAGCTGAAGACCAGTTTACCTACAAAACGATTATCTAAGTATACGAAATACAGGCTGAACATATAAACACAGGACAAGTATTTTGATCCCATCACTTGGTACTTTGGTAAGCAAAAGAAAATTTCGAGTCAACATTGAAATATTAACCTATGTAGTAAAGAAGATGATGACAATAATGTGATCCGTTAAGTAACGATAATTAAATCTGTATTAACTCGTTGAATACTAAAAATGTACCACTAAATAGGATAAGTTTAAAATACGAGAAAATGAATTTCTGTTTCATCGGGCAACTACGGCTTGGAAAGGTATGGATAGGCGTAAGCCATCGATTTTCCACGGATGACGTCAACGCACCCAAAATTTATTTGAAAACGCCTAAGAGATGTCACGGTCTTTGGGGATATGATCCGTATATAAGTGCACAAGTCCCCAGTATCTCATTAAAGCAGCCCGTCCTCGTTTGTACGACGAGGACGGGTCCGTACAGCCACTATCAGAGCCCATCTACATTTTCGATTTTGTCATGATGTTAAAAGGTTAAACATTTTGCAATTCTAGCAACCGGGACAAGTGTGGAGCTCACTAAATACAGAAGTGACTTCCTGTTACATGTCAGAGACCTCATGCTGCGACGCACCGTGGTTCATACAACTGCGAAGCCCGCGGAAACAATATCCATAGTTTTTTATCTCCTTCTTGAGGGCCTTAAATCTTGATGATGGCCCGAAAAAAACGCGACCCGACGTATCAGGACCGACCCAGAGAGCAATCTCAACTGCGTATAATCGCTCGCTTTGATGCCATCAAGAAAAAGCAAGTCCGGAGGAAGAGAAGTCTTTTTCTAAGCTTTCTACTTCCAAGATCAGCGGCCTGTGAACTATAAAGCAGAGGCGATTTGCGGGTGCCAAGAGCTTATTGTAATATGGCATATAAATCTCCTCATGGGAGCCGCGGAACCAGCTCCGGCAAGACTGTGCATTGGCCCTTGACATTTGAAAATCATAAGTGGCGTGTGCTTCAGCTTAAAACCGTGGTCTTTTGGCGGTGTAAAAGAAGTGACCTCATACGTACTCTCCCACTCAACAATTATGCTGAAGTTAAGACATTTTGGAGGTGTACACACACAGTGGACAAGCTTCTACATTCATTGGATGGGTATAATTGTTACCTGCCAACAAGTGATACCTAATATAAGCCACCTTACGGTTTTTTTTAAAAAAATAGCTTATCGACAGATTCTATCGATCATCGACTTTTAGTAAGGAAGTCGTATTTAAGAAATACATGGATTTGCAATGTCACAAGATTGTCGTCGATGTATGATCGTCGATACCATAGCAACCAAGCTGCATTTCTGTTAAGGTTCCCATGCTTAAAGATATCTTTCGATTTGGATCTATCGGCTTAATTGTTAGCTTTGAAATAATCATTCACAAGACCGCAGGTAAATTTGATTTTGCGTTTCATAAGCATACACGATCACTCGAGAAATTAAACGGTGTGATGAAAGCGAAAAAAGTTCGCTTGCTTTGTCATACAGATAACTTAAATTTGCTTGTATTACCTAGAGAGCAAAACCGCAGCCTCCAATCGAGGTCTGACAGTATACTATGGATTCACGGCATCAAGTAGACCATCCATCAGGTCAAATTGTTTATCAGGTGGGAGCCGATATAGAGTCAGACGATGACTCCATTCTTCTTAGTGATTACAAAAATAGATAGCTTCCGAACGGAGGTTGACACATGTTCAGCATTAATTGACTGAAGACAAAAAATAAGGTTTGATGCCATGTTAGTCTGCTTTTCGTATATGCTGAGCTAGCCGTCGAATATCACTCAACTTGATGTACACCACGCAGCAAGTTACAAAGCATCGATTCTTCTCAATAGCAGATGGCGCCGATGCCAAATAATGTATCAAATAGTTCCGACTTTCATGGCGGTGCTTTCTTCAACGTTTTACATTTGATTTTCATTGTAAAGCAGGCTTGTTCGTCCTTGGTATCTTGATCTGTGGCAAAGGCGTCCCCTCCTGAACTTCTCCTAACATTTGCTCGATTCGATCATTCACCACAGTTACACCCCACAGTTACAATAGCATCGCGTAATAGTTTAATTGTGGACTTGGCTCGATCAACTAGCATTTTGTGATCTGGCCGATAAATACGAATTAATTAGTTGTTTGCTCTAGCACACCCTTTAGAGAATCGTAATTGGGATGACCGAATTACGCTCCGGTCAACTCGTCGAACTATTCGTATCTCGTCTATATCATTTGTACTCGCTTGGGCAATCATGGTATTCTGCTTAGTTCCTATTGTGACAAGGACATGTTGCTTTGATACACGACGCAATTCCCAGCCAACCCCCCAAGATAGTATGGGTTGTAAGACACATTGTATAATATGTGTTTTAAAGAACTTTTTTTGTGGTCGGGCCCTCAAGAACCGTAGGGATTAAGTAGGCTTTGCGCGTGAGTTTCCGTGTATGAAATTGCGCTGCATGTAGCAGTCGACAATGAGTCAAGCAAGATTGGGCAGCCGTTATCGTTGTGAGATCATCATTTATATACAGTGATCGCCGTCCGGTTGCCTAACGGCAAAGTTTGTTCGCCAAAGTTTGTTTAAGCCGCTAGATGCAAACGGATACATATAGGATACACAAAAAAATTGCCGAGGATGGCGTCTTGTTCTACCATTTTGCTGACTCAGACGTCGACCAATCCAGTCAAAGTAGCTTTAATCTTGGCGAATGTACTTAAAATGTGTTTTGTATTGTGACACCTTCTTCTATCCTGTTACCAATGAGAAGAAGGGGGAGAAGTTCAACAGCTACCAATGCTCTTCAAGGATGACGCAAATGATCGAAATAGCTGCTGTTCGCATTGGATCCCAACTTCGGCTACAAAAAAAATACCGTATTCCTTTTCTCTCTGTAAAACGGGTCCGGCGAGGAAGGGGTTCACTAAAGAGACCACTACCCTGACAATGCAGGGTTTAAAGGGGGCACGTCGAAGCGTATGTGAGGGTCAAAGCCTTGAAAATTGTAAATACCTGTACAAAATACCTACATGAAGTATCGGGCACTTCAACATTGTCTAAGATAGGTCGGTGGTTTACGTGAGCCCATGCTTTTCAATATTGTAAATGCCTTGAAGAAACGATATTATGTTTTGCATTAATAAAATCTTAAATTTGATAGGATTGTTTTTAACTTCTATGCACACAATTTTATTTTGATTTCTTAAATATATAGCAAATAACTAAAAGTAAATAAGTTAATGTGACGAGTGTAAACAAAACAAGACAATTTTGCAGGCCCCCTGGACTAAGCACATTGATGAGATGGTAGTATAGTATAAGGTGTCGTCAGAAGAATGGAACTATGTTATCGTTATCTTCGATGTTGTGTCTATTTCTCACTAAAATATAGTAACGTCGATGTCAAGACAAAAGTACGTGACTACAGCAGAGTCTACATGATTAAGCGTCTTCAAAAATTCGCCGCCAATTAACATCAGCCATTTTTGTTGATGCAGAACATTGAAATAAACTCTAAGACACATTCGGTTGATTCTTTGTCGTAGAGTCAGAATCATCTTGAACATATATGTGTTAGAGCACCTTATCATACTGATGTGGATCAGTTTTTGGCATCGTCAGATATTTAGTATTATTTTTACAACTTCCAAACCAGATTATTGTGACGACAAAGTTTTTTTAACTTATAAACCGTGCATCCGTCCCTACGATCCATTCTATCAGCGAAAAGTTGATTGTGCTGGACACGGCACCAGCAAGACATCATCAGCTGTAATGCAAATATTGTTGCATTGATTCCATTACTATTTAGAGTTGCATATAGCGGCCTTGATTACCGATACTGAGCTGCTGGGCCTTTATTAACTCGCTGCAAGCTGTTTATTCACTTGCTTTTGGCATAATGAAATAAAGAAACTGACGATGCCCTTTTTTTGTGCTGAGACTTTTGTCAAGGTGCGCGACAATTAAATTCTTCTACGCAATAACCGGTAAATGTGCGCATCAACTAAATAAATAACTACGCTAAATAATAATCACCTACCTGATATACATTTTTTTGCTGTAAAATACCACTCTAAATTCATACAAAGATGTCTTACGATAGGTGATTAATGCAGTCCAAATGAAGGGGAAGTTGTCAAGTATCTTAAAAGCTACTCGACGTTCTAGACTCTTGTCCTCAACACCGCATGCGCTTATTAATGACATTTATACCTCCGACATGCTGACAAAAAAATTTAGTAGCCTTGCTTATATTGCTTCTGTTTCATAACAGGGGTTAAAGCATGACCTATTCAAGCTCCATTGGTGGTACTATAAGTTTTTGACCTAAAATCAGTTTAAAATATATGACTTCCAGCCACACTACACCACAAGGAGGTCATACATCGCGTCCAGGTTCAGGACAAGCATATTTGCGGCTATAAATTTCGAGGAATTTCACACCTACTTCAGAGAGGTTTTAGTAACAATATTTTTGTTTCGACTGCCAAGGAGGGTAAACAATATTACGTTATGAGCTCACGGGGACTCGGCCTGCGGCTAACCTTCTTCGACAGTACGTAACTGCACTGTTTCTCGGAGCCCTAGAGGCTAGAAGATAATTTTTAAAAAGCGTCACGGCTGCTTCAACTACCACCAGACCAGAAGTTCAAGCAGAATTGGTATAATTGAGCAAAGAGATCGACGGGCCATAGCCCTGTCGACTTACCATGCCTTTCAAAGGGTAAAAAAACGCTCAAATTTTGTTCAGTAGACTACTACTTGATGGCATTTTCGTCTGTCTGATCGTGTAATTTTGGCTTTTTGAGCGCTAGTACCCAACTGCAAAAAACGGGTCTTACCAGAGATGAAGCATTGACGGATGATCATATGCTGACCCGCAGCTTCAAATACCATCTCATCATTACCAGCAAAGCTGAGACCATTGGGGTTTAGTTATGTTTATAAAGCCATACCCGTGTTTTATAGAAGTTAAAGTGCCGTATCAAACGAGGCTAGATTTCACAGAACGCCTGTGTTCAGCCAGCACTCGTGCAAACAGCGACGGCGACTTCAACTTCAGGCTAGTGGACATTCCAGTCAGCAGAGTTCGTAATTCCTGGACAAAGTCAACAAAAAGAGCATGATTGGCCGCAAAACGTATGACCGCTTACGTTACGTATAAGTGAGTGGCTGAAAATTCTTGCGCTTTCGTTAATTTTGAAAGCATTTTGCCACTTCAAGTAACTAATTTCGAGTAAGTACCGGTTTGGGCGCTCGTCTAGCGGGCTTCATGATAGTCAAAGCCGTTCTTTCTTGCTCTACCCACAGCAAAACAGGCCCTCTCTATTACCTAAAGCAGGCGAGACTCTTCCTCAGCTATCAGCGCTATAATTTTGGCGGACTATGTGCAGCCCTGTCAGATTCTTTCAAATAAATTTATCGGAGCGTTCTACGATGCGTATTGATTGCACCGACTTCTTGTGCAGTTAAATGGTGCATTCCCGAGGGGCCAAGCAAAAAGAACACTTTATTTAGGCCGTCTATACTTTCGAGGCAAATGTGCATGCTGCTTTGTTTTTTCAAAAAATTCTGTCCAATACACACAGGTGTAGACTAACAGTGCTTACAGATAAAGTAGGCCACCATAGGAATTATCTCAATAAATCGTGAGTGTTGGTCTTTGACCTTCGTTCGATGTGTGGAACAAATGCGAGCCGCAGGTTCCTATCTGCCTGACTTCAAAAGTTAAAAAAGTCTCAATGCTACAATTAAACGTAGCCCTGACCCATTCAAATGTGAATTGATTTCTTTAGGTGTACCGATTCAAGTAGGAATCTATGTATCCTACAAAGTTTTTGCTAGTACGAAGTACTGCTTTTCAATGATGCTCGAAACATCACGTAATATATATCGTAGCGGTCAGCTCGGTTGGATGAATTGACAATTCTCACTGATATGGGGAAAAGACAATCTGACAAACATCTTGAATTTTCTAGTAAGTTGAGTGAACTATAGAATTGGCACCAAGACATGTCGCTTAGCAAAATATTCTTACTTAAATAATGAGTTTGCACAGGTGATTAATGGTTTTTTGAAATTGCGGTCAAATGTTGCTTCTTTGTAATTATATGCATAATTAGCTCAACACACTTTGTACAACAAGAAAAGCTTCACGCATGAAGCGTTCATGCGCATCCGGAACCAATTCAAGGTTACGTTAGGTGCAAAATTGAGGAAACATTACAGAAAGTCAGTGTCGAGTGGGGGACTTTAAGTCCTGCAACCACGTTAATTAATGCAATTTTAGTAGAAAAGCCTTAATGACCTCATATTATTCTAATCGCCATAATTAACACATTCCTTATTTTGGCACGAGGTCAATATTGAATCGCACTTGTCAGCTTAGGTTGTAGGTCCTCAAATATCACATTAGTTTACTACTATTATGAAGGAATTTCCGAACTTGTAGCTTTCGCGAAATTTTATTATAGGGACAAAATACGCTAGCTGTGGGGCTGATCAGAGACATTCTCTCGTTTGAAACAAAAAGTGAAATTGCATTCTCAAACGAGGTTTTTGTTTCCAAAAATATCATATCTGAGAACTTTCCGGCTTTAAGCTAATCACATACAAATATTTTAGAGCTAAGTATGGCCGATACCCCTAACTTTTAGTCTTTAACTACGCCTTATGTGACACGACCACTCGTTTGTACTGACGGCTAGTTTGTAGAAAGAGGTTTTCCCTTAAACTACAAACAATCGCTCGTAGCACCCAAATAGACAGTTTTTATCACACTATGAACAATAGGCGTTTTCCACTAATAAAGGCATCATCCACATCTAAGATACCTTCTTTAGCTTCTTCCGAGATTCCTGTTCTGTCAAATTTATTTGTAACTTTGTGTGGACATCGTCACGTAAAGTGTGCTGTGAGTTCCGTTTCTCAATGCTTTCTGTCTTTTATTTAGGCGTGTTTTTATTAAGTCTTTTTAAAACGCAGAGGCCATACATACGTCCAACAGGAGCTAAAACAAAATGTACCAAGTTTTGTGGCGCGAAATAGTGTGGATGCTTCCTATGGGTTTGCCGTCTAGGCTACTCAGCGCTCAAACTTTTTAGCCACGTTGTACTCAAAGTGAAGTCAAATTGTCCACATAAAAAAACTTGCTGCTGCAATTCTTGGACTTCGCAGGTATTCCGACCCTAGGGACGTTCAAAACCGTCATATCAAGTGATATTGATTTTGTGTCTCTTCTTCTTTAAAGAGCATCTGTTTAGTAACTTGATTGATTGCAATCATTTGCTGATGCACAATATTTCCCGACGCGCTTAAGTTCAACCGTAAGAAACTGAATTTCATTGTGAGCTTGCGTGAGCATCAATCGCTTATCTTGTTTTGGGAGTCACAAAAACACCATGAGAGCTCCTTTTTATTAAAGCGCCATAATCACACTTGTAACCGTTTTTTTGTTCTGAAGGCATAGCCCCCCTATAGAGCTCTTAGGGGAGTCAAACGTCCATTTGATCGGCTTTCTTTGGGTCAGGCACGGACCATGCAATGTGTCTGTGATGAAGGCGTGTTAAAAAAACTGCCGCGGATCTCAAATTTCCTAGTGAGAAAAGATAGGCAAGTTTCGGTAGTACAAGAACACCTCGAAGTTAAAGTAGAGATGTAAGGCTTGTCGATGTCAGCAATAGTGTGGCAGGATCATTCAGCGCCTTGCTCCGAGGAGACATGCAGAAAGATTTTTTTTCTGAGAAAGGAACGTTCACTACTTCCGTCTAAAGAGTATTGATGTTTGCAATCGACTACTGTTAAATTCAATGCAAATCAATATTTTTGATTTTACCCATAGATTTTTCTATTCAACATGAATAAGCCATAAAATTTCGAGAGCGGAAGTATCCATTGGTGTATACTTACAATTACGGATGCATGTTGGTCATTAAAAGTCTGAAGATAAAAAAAGGCGGCGAAGGAGGCTGCCGGTCCGCCGAGTGGCTTTACGATGCCTAAGTCAATTCGTTTGAAAGTTGCTTAGGTTTCCACAAATGTCTTTTGGCCTAATTTGGTCTTTGTATTTTATTTTACGCCTACAACCAAGGCTACTTCTTGCCTTGAGTAAAAAACCTAAAGAAGCTTGCTCACCAAAGAGCCACTATTGCAAAGTAGGCAAAGAGAGATCAATTTACTCCGCCGTGGAGAAAAAGCTGCACTTGCCGCTTGATTTTCCGCGGTGGCTCTTCGACATCTTTGGCATTTGGGGGATTAAATGATGAGAAGTTGTCGGTTCGCTTTAACACTACGAAGAACCTTTATGTTAATAAATATTTTGTTTAGACATAAGGAAAATGCTCTTAATGCCTGTCGTACCGGCTTTTTCTAATCGATAAAGTGTAGCTCACTCTTTGAAGCCCACGAGTTAAATAAACAAAGACGATCGAAGTAAAACGTGCGACTTAAGTTGTATCTATATAGAGAGCTTATAAAATCACAAATTCGTTCACCAAATAGCTACGGCATCTTCGCTTCAATATTGCTGACGCGCCGAAACTTCATAAACTTAGGTTTATCGGAATACCTACACATTCACGGATGGTGCTTTGCTGGTGAGCAGGAACCTCGGGATGAACACAATTTTTTTAGTAATGCTGTGCCTTCCCTAGTGATTTTTTTTATTTTCAATCGAACTTTAAATTGCGCATTTAAATTGCATTTAAAATGCATCTGAAAACTTTGCCTTATTTTTGATAATTTTGCTCTACCCAAAAACTAAGTACCGGTGGATGAGCCACGGTCACGGATGACCCCACGCCTTAGTCCACAACCGTCGAATCATTCCACCAATCTTCGAGCATTGCTTGCATGACTGGCGCCGGACGCCCACAGTCTTCCATTCCAAAGGGGTTCAACAAACTGGCACCAACCGGGACGCAAGAGTCTGCGCAAGCGCAATGCAGCATAGCGATAAGCGGTTCGCTTGAAGTTCGCAACGCCACGCCATCAATGATCAATGTGCTGGGTTCCCGAAAGGCATCGGGCTGCTGCCTCCAGGAAAAGCTACATGACAAACACACGGGCGGCGGCGACGAGTCCGATGATTGTGCGCTCGGCTTCCCCCCGCCAAGCGTCCCATCATTGCTGCGGTCTCTTCCTGTAGTACATGATCTTCTTCAACTTCTCGCTGGTGCGACTCTATGTCTTCAAGTGAATTTAAGAAAGGGCATGAGCTTCTTGTAACGGCGATGCAACCCACTGCCACTTCTTTCACTATAGTTGAATAGATAAATATTGGAAAGCGTGGTTAATACACATTCGCCTGACATATGAGTTTTCTTTGCCGGAGGTCATCGGCGGTGTTTTGTTCATCAATGAGTACACGCGCGTGCAGGTGGATTCAATGCGACAAATCAGCAAGTTCAGGGTGATGTGCATGCCGCTGGACGGACCCACGAACAAGGCGGGCAGGCAGGTCCTCAACCAGACGGTTTGCAGGCCCAAGGCCGTCTTTTCGCGCCACTTTTCCCTGAAGTCATGTCACGATACGGCCGTTAATTCGCTCGCGAAGGTCTTGTCTAGAAAGAGGGCTCTTTGTGTCTCAATCGTACTTGCTTTGAGCGGCCTTAATGAGGAAAAAAACGAGGACGACAAATTGATCCAAGCTGTTGTACCACCCCAAATTCAGGAACTGATCATTCTACCGATTCACCCAGTTTGATGACATGCCTGCGTTAACTTGTGCTTTAATCAAACGAGCTCGCGTTTGTTTTCGGGTGTGCGCAGCATGGAGGACACAATCTGTGCATGGACTGGCTAAAGTTTCCGATCATCAAAAAAACAGTAGCCCAGAATGTCTTCGTCGTGAAGAAGATCAACGCGGTACACCTACTATCCTCCATGTTCGACCACGTTGTTGTGAGGAAGTGTGGCCGTCTGTACAGCCTGATCCTGTACACGAAATTGCATCAATGTACATCTTTGGGAATTCTGAAGCGAATCCTCTTCGTGAAGTCCGCGCTCCTCGCCATGCCTTACTTGATCGACCATGAGGACAAGTGCAAGATGGAAGACGAATTGTGTTAATCAATCATCGACAATGACCATTGGAAGAGAACCGCAGCGCTGCATGAATTTCTATAGTCGTTGTGCTGCGCTATCACACATTGGGAGGGTGACGAGGCAACCTTCTCTGCAGTCTTGCGGGTTTTCTTCACATTGCGCATAAGATACAGATCATCGACGACGATGTACTGGCGCGTCTGGGGGTGGACCGGAGAGAATTGCTCGGACGTTTTCATTATCGGTTGGGCATGGTCTATTCATCCGCTCACGCGCAGGCCTTTGTCACCGACCCGTTCTATCACGACATGCGCGTATGGATGACTGAACTACATCCTTCTGAGTGCGTCGAGATGGAACAGGGTCTATTGTTTCAACATCATCTTGAAGCATTGGCGCGCATTGCCATGGACGGCCCATAAATGCTCGACACTCTGCACGAGGAGTTCGAGTATAATCTATCATTATTGATTGAGCGCACACCAACGTATAGGGCGCGCAAGCTAAAGCCGTCGTTGATTTGGGTGCGAACGGGCAACAGAGATTTACAGCACCTCGCTAAAGTCCTCATCCAAGTACACGGCAACCCTACCGATGCCGTTGGAGGCGAGCGAAACCACAAGACCAACAACCGAGTGCGAACGAAAGAACGTGTCCGTCCCGGTGCCGGCAAATGTGAGCGGCAGGTCGCCATAGCATTAAACTCGGCGCAGCTGCAGAGATCGCTGGCGGCGAATTGCTCCGACTTGTACACGCAAATGTTGGCGATGACTGGTAAGGATGAGGAGGAACGACGTTTCCTGGCAAACATGGACGAAGAGGACGATGGGGATGATATCGTTGGGAAAGACGATTTTCGCCTTGGACAAAATCGCGCTGACATACGCGATCGGTACCTGGGAGAGGAAGATGAGGAGTACTTTGACGAAGAGGTGATGGAGATGGGCAACTTGAATAACCCACCAGCAACACTCACCACTATAGAACACACACAATACAACGGTTTTGTCGAATCACGAGCTCTCTTTCGCTTTTTGGATAAATAATATATTTAAGATGTATAAAACAGTTTAAGAAGTTCAAACTGCCGCTTCAAATTCCAAATGAAAAAAAATCAAACACAAATAGCCTTCCCAAGGAAATTGGTTCATTTTGCCGAATTATACAAGCTACCTAGTCTAAATGTCCAAAAAACAATTGATGCCACCAATTTTCAAGTTTAAAAATTTGTTGAGCGTGGTTTATGTGTTAATTTACCAGCAGTTTTGCTTGCCAAATTATGCCTGTTCTTAAGCTCAAATCCGCTAAATGCCGGTGTGATTGATAATGCTATTAAAGTGACAAAATTGGGTACACCGTCCATGACAACACTCTCGTCGATGTTCAAGCCCGTTTCGTACGTGGCACCTGTATGGGCGTCTTTGCTGCGCCATATCCCGGCCCAAAAGCTTTGTTTAGGCCACTTTCCTACGCCTATTCTACCGTTTTCTCCGCCAGATTTGCCAAAGGGTGTACACATGTTCATCAAGCGCGATGACTTTAGTGGCATGGAAACATCGGGCAACAAAATTCGCAAGCTCGAGTTTCTGGTAGCCGAAGCGCTAGCACAAAATGCGGATTGCATTGTCACATGCGGCGGTCTCCAAAGTAATCACTGTCGAGCTACCGCTGCTATCGCAAGGATGCTTGGTCTGGACTCGTATTTACTCCTGCGTACGGATAAGCCTGACAAGGATCCTGGGCTGGTGGGCAATGTGCTCTTCGACCGGTAAAGGAGACATAGAATGTGAAATTTGAGTACGGAAGGCCCGTCTGTTCATGAGGCTATTGTGGAATATTAGTATGGTAGGTGCCAACCTTATTCAAATGTCACGCCAGGAGTACGGTAGATACGGCAGTGAAGCCATGATCAAGGTTTGACACGAAACACATTTTGATGGTCTCTGAAACAAAGGGCTTACTACAAAGTGTTGTTCATCTTAGCGCATTTGTGTTCGACTAGAGAAGGAAGGACGTCGTCCGTATGCTATCCCAGTCGGTGGTAGCAATGGTCTTGGGACGTGGGGATACATTCAAGCCATCGACGAATTAAACAACCAATTGCAGGTTCATAATTACATTCCTTGGTATGTGTACTTAGAAGACTAATTGCTCGAGTAGGCGCACAATCTTGGCATCACGGACATCGCGTTTGCTTGCGGAAGTGGAGGAACCGCTGCCGGTATTGGTCTCGGATCGTACCTGTATGCCGAGGCCCACCCGAACGCAGCTTTAAGCTTCAATGCAAAAATTCCAGGTAGAGTTTACTTTTCGTAAATCTGCGGCCTTATAATCTCATTGACTAGAGTCGCTAACATGCGAATATTGGTTTCTCCGTCATGTAGTGCATTCATACATTGTATGCGATAGTGACGAGTATTTTCACCGCCATATCAGCAGCCAGGTCCTACCCGCAATCGGAGCACCGTCCGAGATCTCATCAAGACAATTTTTACAGATCACCGACGCGCAGGGCACAGGCTATGCTCGCAATACAAAAAAGGAGCTTGAGTTTATATACAGCGTGAGTCGCAAGACTGGAGTTTTGATGGATCCTGTATATTCCGGTAAAGCGCTTTACCACCTTATTCGCGAGCTGAACGAGGCACCTGAGGTAAGATCACTGAAGCACAGCTTGGATGGCTAATTTACAACAAAATTTTGTGCTTGCAGAAATTCGTTGGAAAAACTATTTTATTCGTGCACACGGGCGGTCAATTTGGCTTGTTTGACAAGATGGACGCACTTTTAGAAATTGTTGACCAGAGTCATGTCTCGCATTTTATGATGGAGAACTAAAATGATGGTCTTAGTGTTGTGGCATTCCTGTACTAAATTAATGATTGACCATGCGTACATCAACGCTGTCTCTAAGGGTATCTAGATGTACGCTCAATGCCTTACTAGGCAGGAAAAGCGGATGAACTGGCATAGACGATACGCTCCGTCCGATCAACCTCAGTTTGAGGTTATTTCGTGCGCATTCGAGAATTGGCTGGAAGACTTTAATCGCATCACCAAAAATACAAAGCGTGGAAATAGCGCAGTTGCGAGCAAAATACCAGTAAATTGATTGGCTATAACATAACTTCAACGTTTCTATGTCAATTAATTTTGTGCAGTGAAGCGAAATGGTCAGAGTTGTACTTGGACCGACAATACTTTGTACTAATTGTCACGGGTATCAAATTTTGTTATTTAACGAGTAGAGGATAAATTATTTTTAAAGGGAATCTGATGCTTCTTCTTTTGGTTGCGAGGATCTTGGACTGCAGAAATAATGCAAAGCAACTACGTGTGACTTCCGGAGCGAGATTAGAACATGGAGATAGTGAGACACGCGAAGACTAACTCATCACAAAATGACACTATCAAAAGCAGCCAAAATCGCGTCGTCAAAGGCTGGCCTCAAAACAGGACCATCGAAAAACGCTACTGGCAAGAATGGGCTGTCGAAAACCATTAAAAAAAAAGCCTTGCAAAAAGCCAGTGCCAAAGATATTTTGAAGACAAGGTCCGCTACTGCAAGAAGACAAAGCATCCCACGAGCGCCAAATACTATATGCACAAAGAAATAACCTACGTCACCATGAAGCTAACCGAGGAAGAGAGCGAGTTGATCCAGTGCATTAGCGTCAGCGAGATGATGCGCCTCATTCAGCGTTACATCTCAGGTTTGAACGAGGATGAGACGTGGTTGGAGCCTGATTTGCAAGAAATTAATGACTTTGACACTACTTAAGAATATCCTGATGCAGCAGACTGGTTTACTTAGTGAATTTGAGATGCAATGTGCAAGTGATTGCAATAGTGTCTGTACCTCTCGTCTATTGTCTTAAAATGTAGCAACCCGGATGTCAATACCAATGACACATTGATGACTCTTCTAGTGACACATTATTGTAATGCTGTCATAAAAGGAGAAGAGGTATCAATAGTGACTTAAAACTTCAATCTATACTAATGACACAATGACACTTCTATGATAAGTTTATAATAATGTAATAGTAATATTAATAATAATTGAGTCAGGGGGAGTAGAAATGGTAGAAAGGTTGGGCATTATGATGTGACACCTGACATTGTGTAAATGGCGTCAGAGACTTTCTCCCCTCCTACGTCACTCGGAAGGCTGTGAAGTCAGACGCAGAGATCCCTGCGAGGTGACTGTCTTTGAACCCCTCTTTCACTGCCTTTTTGAACGTATTCACATTTTCAACATCCACGGCAACAGAAGTCGCCGATGCCAGCGCGATGCCACCTCCGCCCATGAGTTGGAACCATTTCCGCGCCATCTTTTTTTTCGAATGAGCACTTACGAAATAATTTCAAACTGAGGTTGAGCGGACGGAGCGTATCGTCTATGTCAGATTATCCCAATAGTTTTTAGCTTAGCTGTGCAAGATTTGAGCCTAATAATAAAAGTAGTGATCATATATAGTGACTCGTCCTATCAAGAGTTTGGACTTCAGCTCGTTAGAATTGCTTCCTACAGACACGATCGTACCAAATCGACATTCGAGTGCGCTCAGCAGTAAAAGCTTATTTGCCTCGATATTTCTTTATCCCTGTCCGCAATTCCACTATTCATTTTCTTACGATGCTGACAAGTAAAATGTACACCCCCATTTGTCTCCTTTTTAGACTTTTTTTAATGACTGCTTATTCAATGATAGACAAAAAGCTGTTGTACTGCCTGCTAAGCGTAGCCATCGCTTTGCAAGTTTTGTATCGACCGCCGAAACGCCTAATTACGATGTAGTTATCGCAGGTGGAGGTGTAATGGGCTTCTCAACGGCGTACCACCTCGCCGTTTCCGCCCCAAAGCTCAAGATCGCCGTTGTGGAGAAGGACTTTGGCGTGCGTCCTTGTGGTTTCTTAAGTGTTTGCTGTAGAACTCACTGTACGTCTTATATTGTTTTACCAATGCAGTACAAGTACGCGTCTGCTGTTCTTTCAGCAGGTGGTATCCGTCATCAATTTTCAGAGACGGAAAATATAGAAATGAGTCTGTATGGCAGTGAATTTCTGCGCCACGTTGGCACTAACTTGAAAGTGAATAGCCACGACATTCCTGACGTGCAATTTGTCGAAGGTGGCTATATGTTTCTAGCCAGTAAACGGGGTCTTAACGCGCTCCATCGGAACTACGCCACACAAAAAAACACTGGTGCCGATGTGCAGCTGCTGGACGCGGTGGCATTGAAGAAGCGGTTCCCTTGGATCAACACTGACGACATCGAAGAAGCCATTTTAGGCATCAAAAACCAGGGTTGGTTCGATCCGTGGGCTTTATTGCATGCTATGAAGCGAAAGAGCGTAGCTCTGGGTGTAGACGTGCTGAATGGCGAGGTCAAACACTTTGATCTAGGAGGACAGAATCAAATTGAACGGGTGCACATTGAGGTTAAGAATTCACCAAAATGCGACGACTTGCGCTATAACACGGTTCGTGCTGGTGTTTTTGTGAACGCGGCGGGATGCTGGTCGAGCAAACTATTGGAAGCTTGTGGCAGTTTTGATTACCCTGTAAAGCCTCGCAAACGCTCTATGTTTGCCTTTCACTGTGATGCCGAAGAATTATGGAAAGGGAACGCAGCGACGCCACTTGTTGTAGAACCAAATGGAGTATACTTTCGACGTGAGGGTGCTGGTGGACGATTTGTGTGTGGATGGTCTCCTAAACCCGAGGATGATTACGATGGGCAGTCCACAGATGAGCTAGATTTTCCGGATCACAAACATTTTGAGGAGAAAATTTGGCCCACAATCGCTCACCGGGTTAAAAGCTTCGAGGCTATCAAGGTGTTAGGTGCATGGGCTGGATATTATGATTATAATACTTTTGATCAGAACGCAATTATTGGCTTGCACCCGGACGTTCCTAACATGTACGTTGTCAACGGTTTTAGCGGCCACGGGTTGCAGCAATCGCCTGCCGCCGGTCGTGCAATTTCCGAGCTGGTTCTATATGACGAATTTAAGACGATTGACTGTTCACGTTTCAAGTTTGACCGCGTGCGCGCCAATATGCCGTTTTTAGAGCTCGGAATTGTTTAGACGTAGTCGTACTCGTTTACGGTAAACGCTGTAATTTTCATTAACTACGTAAGTACAAATTTCTCCACAAGAATACGGATTTTATAAGTCTAAATTTTGACCATTCATCGCGTATAATGGCAATTGTCGGAATGAATCGACTGCTGCACAGCGTGGCGGCACTGAGCGTATCTGCGCAACCTAAAGTCGTGTTGCGCACAGCGAGTACCCAGTCAAAACTTGCCAATTTGTTACTGGCCGAAGAGAAGCCCATACCACCACCGCGCGTAATTGCGGCCGCGCAGGAGGTCAAAGTGAAGCCATCCGGCGACTTGGAGCTCCAGGTTTTGTCACTAGCCGAAGGTGCATCGGGTCTAGGAGCTATCACTATCGACGGTGAAGTGTTTGGAGCTCCTGATCGCGTAGATATTTTGCAGCGCGTGGTACGCTGGCAGCTGGCGTGTCGTCGTGCAGGCACCAACAAAACTAAGACGCGTTCGGAAGTAAGCGGCTCCACGCGTAAGCCTTGGAAACAAAAAGGCTCTGGCCGTGCTCGTGTGGGTGATATCCGTGCACCACAGTGGCGTGGAGGGTACCGCGTGCATGGCCCAGTGCTTCGGGATTTCTCGTATACTTTGCCTAAAAAGGTGCGCGCAATGGGCTTGCGCGTTGCACTGTCTACTAAACTCCGTGAGGGGAAACTTGCGGTTGTGGATTCACTTATTACCGGCGTACGTAATTGCTATTTGAATGGATGGTGTGTGCTTTGATTTGATAAGTTATGCAACAGGTTACCAAGACGAAGGATATGAAGACTTTGTTGGGCGCTCGTGGATGGGATCACGCGCTTTTTGTGGGAGGCGAGGTGGTGAATTCGGATTTCGAGCTAGCCATTCGCAATATACCGTACGTGGACACGATTACGCAAAACAAGATCAATGTTTACTCAATTCTGCAAAAGGACCTACTGATTATCACAACGGATGCTGTCAAGTACCTAGAAAAGCGTCTTCACATCGACTAGAAAATAACGGTAGACAGATGGCACTATGGGCAGAGCTCAGCGGGGCAAGAAATTAGCGATGTGAGTTTAGCAACGATAGAATCAAAGCGTTGTTTGCTGTTGTAGACATCATAGGAGACCCACGTATTGTGTCTTTTGTCATGCTTGCTCATTTTTAATCGATCGCGCTTCCTTGAGATTCATCATAAATGGATGCTTCGGCTGTTGTATCGTACTTTGCCACAGGTGCCAACTTGCTTAGTTCTAATTCAGTACTCAGCGAGTGAGCCTGACCAAAGAATTCCTTTGCTTCTGCCAGTTCAGCCGTCAAAGTCTCACGTTGCTTAGTCATCGCTGCCTCGAGCTCATCTCGCTTGTTTTTAAAGATACGCCCATTAGCCAATATCTTATTTAGCGTTTGTTTGATCATTCGACTCTTGCGCTTGATCTCAGCCAAGTCGTCAGCAATAGTGTCGGATCTAGACTCGAACTCGCCGACGGCCATACGCTCCAAGTGCCAGCCATTGAGTTCGTTCATACGAGCATTAGGGGCTCTCAGATCTAAAATCTCCCGATAATTGTCCATGTTACGACGTTGCTACATGAAAGACCAAAAACAACAGTTTTCATTTGCGGGTAACAAAACGGTTGTCTGCAACGTACGTCGTACACTTCAGCAAGCTCCGTCCATTTACCATTTAATTTGTTGCTAGTGTACAAGTCGCATAGATTGCAGATGGTGGCTGTACCCGTGGCGTTTACGGCCGCGTGGTCCTCTTTTCGCATGCTTCGAGAAAGCATTTTGGTATTAACTTGCGGAAGCACTTCCCGTCATATTCTAGCTTCTTAAATAAAAAGATGGTGGCACACATAACTATTACCTATTAATTTTACTTCTCCTTTTTTTTAACAATTCCAGTCAAGCCGGAAATTTAGTGACGAAAGATGCAAAGTGAAGGTTTCGACTTGTTTACATCCGGTGGTAGTGACCAAGTATTGTTATGAGTTGATTTGCTAAGCTCGTGCACCTCAGTGAGCCGTGCGTTAACCGCATAAATAACCTGCTTGTACCTTAAAATTTCTTCAAGTCGAATCTGGGCCAGCTCCTTCGCGTAGCGCTTATTGTCTCGAAGTTTCTGAGTACGCATAATCAATCGTGTTTCCCGTTCACGAGCCGATTGCTTGTATCGGGTGGCAAGAAGTTCATGTTTATGGAGAAGATCGGCCAGCTCAGCCTTGAGAGCCAACAATTCCTCATTTCGCTTCCCCACCTCTTTCTGAAAATTGCGAGCTGCCAGTATCGCCGTATCCCGTTCCTTTCTAGCTGCCTCTTCTCGTTCTGCGTGCAATTTGCACTCACTTGATGCTTGTTGCACTTTAAGAGCCGTAAGATTCTTCTCATTTTCCCAGCTTTTTATTTGAAGCCGGTCTAAATTTTGCTGCTCTAGGGAACGGGATTTATCATTTGTTGCAGCGGTGAGACGTTCCTGCAACGCTGTCTTCTCTTCTTGTGTCGTCTGCAGCATTTTCTCATATGTTTTAATCTTATCATGACACTCAGCCACTGCAGCTTCTGCAACGGTCGTCTGTTGTCGAGCACTATGTAGTTCTTGCTTGAGTGCTTCGACTTTTACTTCATGCTCTCGCTCGATCTGCTGCCATAGCTCTCGGACACGTTTAGCGTCGCTCTCTGTGCGTTGCACGAGCTGATCTCTATCAACTTTAAGCTTCTGGATTTCAGCAGTAGCCAACTCAGCTTCCGCCACCGCACTTTCTCTCTTTTCCATCTCTGTTCTCCATTTGGTCTCCATATTTTTTAGCTCCGTTGTTAACGCCGTATTTTTCTGAGTAGCAGCATTCCTGCCAAGCACCGCCATCTTGTGCATGGCTATCTCATCTTCCAGCTCTTTTTCAAGCGCCAATTGCTTGTCTCGAGCCTCTTGAGTCGCCTGGGAACTGCGTTGCTGTACGTGGCGCAACTCTACTTCGCGCAATTGAGCTTCGTTTGTCAGCGTAGATCGAGCAGCACATTCTTGAGCCAGGCGACGCGTCAGCTCCTCTACCTCAGCACGCAGTAAATCTCGCTCGTCTTGAATTTTTCGTGTTAGATCCGGTAGACCACTGAGCGCCGGTGTGGGCGAAGGCGGTGTGATGGCCTCATCCATAATGGCCCGAACTTTTCAAATTTTAAATATCGAAGGCGCCAAAATTTTATGCATATATTACGTGCATTTTACGCTCACGCTTCCTGTGAGTTAAATTATTTTGGCATCTACTGGGCTATATCATATATTTACACTCTAGAGCTTTATTAAAGATTGTGAGCTATGGATTTTGACAAATTAAGGTAGAGATTTAAGCTACCGGAACCCACGCGCTAGTCTCTATCGCGGGATGTCCGACCCATATTGGGACCGGGTTCCGTACCCCTCATAACACTATGGGGCTTTTTCGGGTCGGGCCCCACCCAACCCTATAATTACCCAATCGGGCGCGAGTTGGTAAAGCAGTCACAAACTCGGGTGTGATGGCTCGTCCACTTTAGTGGCCTATCCCCGCATGCCTTAATTCGGATCCTATGGTTATCGAACCAGTTACATCCCGGTCATGGGTCGAACGGCTAACCGCTCGAGCCACAGGGTCAGTTGACAAATTAAAGTAGACACGACATGCAGTCATAACATCAAGCTTCTTTGAAAAAAATGTATTCCGTCATAACGGCAGCTAATCAAAAATTGAGGTAGTTTGATATATATGTACATAAAATCGGCACAGCTAATACTCGCTGAAGGATAGACTCTCAAAATCTTGGGTTGCGGATATGCACGAGCAGCTTCGTCAACTAGCACAAGGTTTTCTGGTCAAGCTTGTTAGGCTGGGTGGCCGCGCGCAGCGCATGTTGGTATGTCAGCTAGTACTATCGCTCATGACTAC
Organism: Plasmopara muralis; assembly: GCA_003676415.1. NCBI lineage: Eukaryota > Oomycota > Peronosporomycetes > Peronosporales > Peronosporaceae > Plasmopara > Plasmopara muralis. The sequence continues at coordinate 25,483 of RCHQ01000036.1, read as the reverse complement.
AAAAAGGCATTTTTGCCAAGATAGTGTTAGCGGTCTGGCCCAATCAATTAACTTGCTTAACACGTCTTTATCGACACTAGACGAGGTAGACCGATGATGACTCGACTAAACACACAACGACCTTCCGCCTATGATTGAGTCTATATTCAATACCGGTTCTTAGAATTAGCATAGCCTTTTTTGTCATAGTATGCTTAAATCGGCGTGCATTCTGTCCACTATAACCCAGAGAAGTCGGTATGATGTTACAGCAGTATTTAGACATTTACGAAAAAATACTACAAACTCAATCAGTGTTAAAAGATTACTACCGATATGACTATGAAATACATCACACTTCCAAAAGCTAAAAAAGAGGATCCGGTAAGCAGCCACCGCATCTTCTTAACTGGCCACCACCCCTCCATATATGAATCGAACAGATTGGCTTTCATGGCTTATGATTGGCTGATCGGTTATTTCTCGGTCGGATGTCAATCCTCACATGTAACACCGCTCATACATGCATCTTTACTTCAGAACTACTTCATTCACGATTAGAAACGCGAATATTCACGAAACGTTACCGTGTTCTTCCGCGTAAACATCAGCCATGAACACCCTAAACCTTATCGCCGAGCGTGACTTTATGGCAGAGCGGCTCCAGCACAAGTAGCGGTAAAGTGCCTGTCGACGGACTGCACAAAAGCGCATGTACTTCGTATAGACACGTGTATGAGTAAGGTCCCTGATTGACACCTGTGCATATCCGCGAGATAATATGATTCAAAAGATGAGCACATGTGCAAAGAGGGCTACGTCGACTTGAGCTGAATGCAAAGTACGGTGGATCATTTTAAAAAGCTGCCGAATTGCTACTAGGATGCTATAACTATCCTGATGCGATTTCGCGAGCTCGGTCCCGTTGATTGTCGTGCAAACCTCGAAGGACTTGGCGATCATGGCAATTATAGTTTAAAGGATAGTAGCACTAGCACACGAAAAGCACGCGTAAGGATTACGCACAAAATATTCACAAAGCCGCATTGACGCACAGCGAAGGCGAAAGAATGCCTTGTCGATCGTGCTTGAAGATGCAAACGAGTTTAGGATTCATCGAAAGGTGTTCGAGATTGACAAACAGCTTGTATGTGCGAGCCCGTAAACGTCATTGGAAAAATTCATAGAGCGCACAACAAGTGTGAAGCTGCTGTCACATTGCTCGATATACAGGCGCACGAGCTCATGGCGATACAGCAGCGATTCGTTACACAACAGCAGTCCAAGAAGAGATCAGCAGTGTGAAGACTACGAATTTGGATACAAGCAAAGTTGTCGATTGTGTTCTCCCAGAAAAAATCAGTAGTGTACAGACTACGATTTTGGATGTAGGCAGAGTTGTCAATTGTGTTCTTCTAGAATGAAGGCGCCGTTTTGTTTAGAAATATCGTAGAGCATGCCATGCATGATACTGTCCGGTGCATGCTCTCAGCCTCGACGTTTGATGTATGATTTCTTGCCTTTCTCACTTCCCGTGAAATGGCGGCAGACTAACAGATTAGGTCAATCTTCGAATAATTGTCCCAATAGTCGGTCCAAGCTCGTGGACGCAACAGTCAAAACGCTTGTTATAGGCAACTCAAGAAAAGCTCGACTTTACTTTGCCGCTGATTCTTCGTGCACACAAGAAATACACGGTAGAAAGTAATTGATAATGCTTTTGGATTGCTAGAATTAGTGCACTATATACATGCGTAAGGTGCACGGTTCTTGTCTAAAGGAGTGTCGTTACACGTAGCAACACGGTACCCGCTAGTTTCAGTCAAAGCATCTTGCCACTGATGAAAAGGCACGGATTGCTATACTCGAGAGCATCTTCAGGTAGTGCTGTGTGAATCACTCAGTTTTGACTTGATCCACCATCCGAGATCCACACCTCTTCATGTGTGCTGCTTTTCTGCACGCCCAAAGCGTAGTTTACGACAGCCTTTGCGTCGGCGCTCCGTCTACAGAAGGTTTTGGCACCTTTGTTCCTTTTTTCCTTCTCGTCGGGTATGCTGCCAGATTATGGCCAATATTGCCACTGCCATGAAGCGTTTGTGTTTTGACAAAAGGCTTGCTTTCGACAATGACTTCGACAACGCCTTTTCAAAGTTAAGCAAGACCTGTCGTATATAAAAAGACAATTGGAAATGTTCAAAATCTTCAGCTTGGACGGAAAGCCGAGGCATTCGACGGCATACTTTGCCATGGAATAGTCTCATGAATTGCACGAAGGTGATCGTCGTCTTAAATGTTTGGTTAAGTCGTATCGTAACATAGACAAGAGTCGGAATTTGATGTCACCACGCTTGTAATAGCGTCACTTGACCGTGCCACTCAAGTAACGACCTCGCAAGTCGTCCTTCATATTTTCCGACTACTCAAACACACATGATGGATAAGCGTAATCAATTCGTGCAATAAAGTTCGATCCCATTCCGAAACCTCGAGCCCACTCTGACGCTCATCTAGCACATGATTCGCTTGCTATACAGCCCGCTCCACCCATCGTCGTGTTTAGTGCGCCTTCCTGGCTGAATAATTTATCAAAAAGCTAGCATTGATTGGGTGTAGCTTCACTTTGCTTAATTTGCTCGCTAGAGAAAGAAATTTTTGAATCCTGTAACGCAAAAAGCCCCAACAGATATTGCGCTTTTCGCATGTAGGTAAATTTACCGTGAATAACAGTCTTAGTTCTCTATCCAGAAACTTCTCTTAGCCTTTCTTATTTCGTCATTGCAGGTATCATCAAACTGTGTTTTTTATTAAGCCAATCGCACAATGATCGCGCTTAAACGCGCTGACAATATCAGTAGCACAACCGCAAATGTATTCACTGAGCTGACTATGGTGCTCACAAGTAAGTATCGTTGGAAGCGTTCTTAATTTGAAATCTCACGCTCATGATCATGCCATGGTGAAGATGACACATACCATCAGATGGCGACACATCTATCAGGGTTTAAATATTATGAAATGACGTAGCAATTTAAGATAAAGGCTAGAATAATGCATATAGCCAGTGTGAGACGACCATATTGTGGGACGCAAATCGATAAAGCAATACCTTGTACTGAGAAGCTAGCGTCAAAACAGCCAAAACAGTACATGGTGGTAGAGCCATTGCTCTTGATTACAATTTTGGATGGTAGTTGTGTGACAAACACAAGGCACCGTATACGTTCTAAAATATAAGATCATATAGCTGCCTAGGGACTATGTAATATACTCACGTCAACTTGGGGCGATCAGAAAATGAAAGCATAAGGATAGGGTTGTAGACTCAAAGCGCTGCTAAGTTTATGGCCTTAGAAGAGTGATAATAAGTCTAGTTTTATAACTAATACGAACCCTTAGAATTAAATAGATAGCAATCTACACTTCGTACGTATCTGAAGTATAGGACGAAGGTTGAAATTCTTAAACTAACATTCGTATGATCAAGAGCGACAGTAGCCCAGCTACACCTTGTAGCACTTGTAGTCAATCCAAGCCTTAGCCTTCACAAGAGGTCTTGTGTTAGGTTCAAGCAATATGCGTTATTGCATCAGCATTTACAATACAATAAATATTAATCTTCCTGAACTCCGAGGATGCGCCGAATTTGGCTGTACAAGGCCCCGACACGCTGAACGTACTTTAAGGCGCTCTTTAGCTATGTAAAGCTCTGTTGAACCAATATTACGGTGTTTTATGATCGGGAAGTCTGCTATCAAATCGGGTTCCTTTGTCAAGCCGAGCCAGCTCACATTGAGCATAAAAAGACATTTCGCAATGAAGGATGAACAACATCTTTTATTTGATCAATATGGCTATGATATCTTCCATGGTGCAAAAACAGCAAAACATGACACATCTGACCGTCTCAAAGCTCAGTAGTTGAGTGCGTGAAAGGCTGCTTACGTGCAATATCGTAGGCGGCGTTTTTGTCTACCACAGGCTTTTTTCTACCCAACTATACGTTCCGTATGCCGTCATATTTTTTGGCGACCAGTCAAGAAGAAAGATCTGGTATATTTTGTTCAAAACTTACTTACTTTTCGGACGATCGCGAACACCATTTTATGTTCAAGCTTTAAGAAAGCGTGGCTCGAATCGAAATAATTCGCGCTATCAGACCTCTGTTGAAGAGGCGCATCAAATATCCAATTCAAACATTTGAGTGACCTTGTAGAAAATTTAGGGATGATGGGGTAGCTCGGTTCGTACCTCGGCACAGCTGATGAAATGGTAGTGTATCTTCGAGCTGCTGATGAGGTATGAGTCGATGCATGAGCTGTGATGACCTCTAATAATTGAAGGTGACCAGTACCTATAAACAAAGATGCTTGAAATTGTCCTCACAAGCAACAGCTCGGGAAGACGAACATCCGCTTTGAAAAGATCTGTGCTCCATTTTGCGGTTGTTCTATGTAAATAAAATTTGCAGACCGTTGACTTAGTTAGGCAAAATCAGGGGCGATTCTAGGAAAGTGCGGTTAATGGTCTATTGTCGGAGAAAGTCAGTCATGAGCTACGGTGTTTTAAGCACATCGACGTGAGTTCATCACTCCAAGCTTGGTCAGGAAAACAAGTGGCAATACGGAGATCAAGCTGATCCAGATGTGAGGTTTATGTAATTTTGGTAGTCTGAAACGCTGTCTGGTCATAGGTCTGAGTGCAAAGTCAAATATTTAAGATTATGAAGTTTGACCGCTTCGCTCACGGTGGCTTTTGTGAGTCATGACACCACCTCTGCTTCGAAGCAGAAAAGCTACTGGCGCTGACTCTGAGAAAGGAATGGGCATTAGTATGATGATGCCGAGAACAAGCGCTCGAAGAGAGTCTCGCGGTGTTTCCGCGAAGTGGCGCGTAAACCATAAGCATCGCTCGTTCAACACAGCACTCGCTGCATGTAACGTGTGGCATGGCTGGCTTTGAGTCGACGCAGTTAGTTATGATCTATCACTGTGTGTGCTATAGAGGCTTTTTTGACTTAAAAGTACAGGCACATCCTGTCAACAGGAAAGCTCCGACGGAGCATCTACTGCATACTATAGATAGCATAGCTGGTTTTACGCCAAGCCAGAGCATTTGAGTCCCTATTTATTCGCGTGGGAGTAGAATCAAGAACATTTTGATTTTCGTAAGGCACAACAAATGAGATGAAAGGGTTGACACTAAGCCTGGGCGAGACCATACGGCTGCATCTGATGTAGCACGTTATTCACTAAGCAACAATTATCGTATACAATGTTCATTGCATACCGAACAAAGCACAGCAGACGATAGATCAATCTATATTAGGCCAAGCCATGAGCAGGCATGTGGAGGGGAGTGTAGACCGCTAAGCCACGCTCTCCGCGAACAGTTCTCGCTTCATGTCATGCACATTATAGAAAGACCAAGGACGAGACTTTGCAGCATTATCCTTCTAACGCGTATTTAATGGCACATATTGCGCATAGCGAGGGCTCGTTAAAGTATATCTTATCGCCAAACTTCAGTGTGTATGACATTATGGTCTGGAACATCATGCTTCTACCCGCTAAATTAATTTTAACAATGCCATCCAGCCTCGAAAAAAGATGACATCGCTCTACTTAGACGAGGAAATTGATCATCGCTGAATTCTCGGGTTTCGGCTTGAGCCATTGCCGCTTGACCTACACCACGTTTCCAAAAAGATTTGCTGGAAATGGTTTAGCTAGCAATATTCACTGATGCAGAGTTGACTATGCGATCCTTTTAAAATATATTTTTTTAGTTTTCTTACAGCGAAATTGATCAATGTAGGACGCAGAAAAATAACTTGAACACGAGAGGCTCGGTTCTCGCTTTTAAGATTCACCCAATCTTTTGGCAATTTTTTGGTTGAGTTGAAGTGTTAATTTGCATTTACAATTTTTTTAGACTGGATGCAAACCACCCTTATCTTTTTTTGGTTTTTTGTTATACGTATAAAAAAATGTAGTGGTGTTTGATGCGGGAGCTACTTTGGTACGTATTGCTGCCGAAAGGTCGCACAGAAATAATGGCACATCTGAAAACGAACTTCTTTGACACACAAAAAAAGAAATCAGAGACATTTTCGAGAAAAAAAATACTTAGCCGCGTCATCTTTATCCCAAACATTTTCTCTTTAAACATTTCGGTAATAAACGAACTCCTTGTGAAGGGACCACTTGCGTCTGTACCGATTGAAAGGCAGCTCACACAGTCGATTGAGAGCAACACTAATAGTTCGAGCCACTTAAATACTATCTTGATTTCTATATAGAGTTTCGTATCCTCATAATGTTAAGATAGTAACGTCCTTTGAATGGAACAATTATTGGAATCGCTTAAAGGTTTTCATAACAATGGCCATTATCCTTTTAGACACTTCAGGCGTCAGGTCAATAATTTTTAAAGAAATTTTTTTAACCTAAAGCCATTTCTTTAGCAGTGTCGCTATTACTAGGCTGCTTCATCGCCTTGGCAGGCGACAGATGAGAGTTTTGACGTGCTTTTGGTCCTTCTTGTCTTTTTTCCAGCTTACACTTCAAGAAAAAAATGTTGTTATGGACACTCTGCAGAGACTATCACATCGCCCGATCAGTGTAATGGAGGAGCATCCAATGCCATCTATTTTTTCTCTTGTCCAGCGATCATCGTTTATGTCGACCATAATACAAGCAGACAGCTCCTTAGCAGGCCGACATTTTTATAAGGTCGCCAGAATGACAATTTTTTTGACAAACAATATACTGGGGCTCGCAAGCTGTAGCGCCAACTATCTTGACTAGAAATGTACTGAGTTTTCTAGCTTTGAGACTTACAAGGTCAGATGTCAAACACTATAAATTATTCTACCAGATTGTGCGCTCAAAGTCATACATTTGCCTCGCGACAATTGACTCCAGGAATTCTATTTGTTTGACGACATCTTGTAAAAAACAATTTTACGTCGCCAAAAAGCGCTTTATGCTTAAGCGATTATTAAAACCTTTTGTTGCCTGCTGAATATTTGAACAGGCTCAGCACAAAGTTTAGAGAGCGCAATGGAACAAGCAAACTTGTCAGTGGCATTGCCAAATTCTGCAAGTGGGTAGATCGTTGGCACAATTCTTATCCGTGCAAATTGCTGTTGATCAATTTAGCGATATAATTCACCAAAAACGGGTGTTGACAAAATCGTACGCCGTTTATATTAAAAGGACCGCTCGATTATGTATTGAGAGACTCGTAGACGATATGGTATATTGGGTTTTAAATTGCAAAATAGATCATCCTGAACGTGTTGTCAAATTAGGACCTAGCTTCCGATATAGTCTTGCGCTTAACTGTGTCGTATCTAAATCATTCCCGCCGAAGCCATTAGTACAATTAAGCCCATCTCCTTCTGTGCAAACACTGCGCAAATTAATTTGTTTATCAGAATGTTGCTATGATGACATAAAGACTATATAATCCGGACAGAGGGATGAGGCGTCAGGCAAATTTCTTTTTCCTTGCTTGTACTTCACCTAATCAGTTTATACTTAAAACAGAAGAGCTATGGCTGTTCTCTGCTAAGGAATAGAAGGTTGCGCTGCGGTTTGTGATTGGTTTAGATAAACAACGGCAGCAAATGGAATCAGAAGTCAACATGAGCAAACTCCATTGCAAATAATTCCTTTTCGCGAACTCAGGCGGGATAACCTGTACTATAGCGAGAGAGCATACACAGACTAATATTTGATGAGATATGTCGTGGATGAAGCCAAGAGGAAATCTGTATGGAAAACGTCTACAATAATTTTTACTCATTACAACTTGCTAATCACTTCACCCCTTCAGCACAGCAGCCTTTGGCGTCTGCTTGATGTAGTGCGTTGTCAATGACAGATTTCAACGCATCAGAGACGACACTAATAGGTCGTTTCTGGATCCGGCAATCTGAGGATAGGCGCCTGTAACAGGCTTCATTATTCCTATTTTACGTGTCTTTTTTCCAAAGCTTATTTGTGAATCACTTACAAATAGCTCATGATGCCTTTTATTAGCAAAACCAAATCAGTTTCTCTTTGTTCTTTTGCTCAGCTAAACAGGCCACTTCATGGTGGTCTTACTCTGTTCAAAAGCTGCGCTTTCTGACAAAAAAATACAGAAATGTTTTTTTTTCTGTGTCGAAAATTACACTTGTCTTCATTAGCAAAAAGCTTGTTTCGGCAACATCGCTTGCAAGAGACAATTTAACCTCTACACATCCATTCTCGCACTCTTTTCCACGACCATGGACTACAAGAAACTTCCTGTTCCATTACAGGATTGGAGTGCTACGATAATAAGGCTCAGGTCTAAGCAATTATTAAAATATAAATGTACAACATACACTAAACCTGGTGAGTAACTTCGTCATTTGGCGATCAAACGTCATATTCAGATACGTTTAGGACATGCCTAACCACGTTAAAAGCATGCGACTTGTTGTGTTGACCGAGATCAATGGTATGGCACTCTATCGCATGACGAAATTACAGTACCCATACACTTAGTTTAGTGCATCGACCAGCATACTCTTTTTAAAATTCAAATTTTATCATGATACATAGTATTTTCCACGTGCGCACATCTCGATCTAGTGGTAACGCTAAATGGTTTTTTTAATCACATCCAAATATTTGATTACCCCACGCTAACGCTTATCTGATAATTTTTTTAGTATCAGGAATTCACGTCATGCATTTTCAGTAACTTTCAAGACCGTTTCATCATGCAGCGATCAAAAGAAAAGATCCTCTTCAGGTTTAAGCAACCGCGCTTCAAATGTACAGACGTTTACGAGCTCTTTTACAAAAATTTATTCCTTTAAGTAGAGTATTCATGTGCAAGTTTATTGACCTCCGTCCGTGCCATTGTGGATACGAAGCACACACGTATTATCTCTTTGAGCGTCGATGCATCAAGGGAAATTGGGGCGATGCGTAGCGCTCCTTGATTACTTCAGGCAGGCGAGGCTGAGATCGACCTGCCGAAAATGTTTAAGATGTTGAGCAATATGACTTTGTCAAAAAGCTTATCCTACCTTTCCCCATCTCTCGTATCTAACGCGCAGTCGTGTAGATTGGAGGGATAGTTGTAACTCGTGCCTTAAGACGACCCTTTGTGTCTATGATCAATTTTGAGACATTTGATAAAAATACCATCATAACCGGTATGACCAATCTCCCGCCCTCACATGAGTTGAGGCATAATGCGACTTGAACGAGATTACAAAACGCACCTCGTACCCTGAAAAAAAAGCAACTTTAGTATTCAAGATGAAAGTAACTACATTCGTAGGTTAGACCTAGAATCCAATATTAGCTATATTTGTTTAAATTCCATTTTTTCTCCTTCAAAGTTAAAGTATTACTTTAACAAATCACTTCGTGTCATTTGGTACGTCAGGTTTCAACAACACTTGATTAGACACCACATCGGGGCTAGTATTAGCAAGTTCCTTGACTTTTTCTTTTTCATCTAACGTTTCAAGAAAGTAGCACACATCATAGTTGCTTGCAAAGTATTCGATGGCATACATCGCCTTTTCAAAAGCACGTTCCATATATATTCAAAACTATTTGTGAGCCAAAATTTACAAAATTATTTAAAGATGTTTTTGTATGTCACTTTCTAAGATTTCCGATGTTGCGATCGCGAAACATTTTTAGGCTTACGTGATCACAAATCTAGCTAAAATGTCCTCCAGACCCGACTGGTCTCCTTTAGATCGTTTATGAAAGAGAATTCCCATTGGATGCTAAGACGAGAACTCTCAACGTCAAAACAACTGTTTGACTCTACAATTAAATGTTGTCTAAACATTCAATAGCTTTTATGGTATCATCAGCCACTCTCAATACTTTCCTCTTGGTGCATGAGCACTTCAGATATACTGATTTTTGGCTCAATTGTGTCAGATGAAATCAATAATTTACCACTGCGTTCTGGTGAAGTTAATCTTACCGATAAACCAGCATTGTTCCAATGATTTATTCTTAATCGGACAGTCAGACCGAACAAATGAATAGTGTGCTAAGGCACACTGCGGATATTGTGCGCTTGGTCGCCACATTCGTGAATTGTCAAAGTGTAAATTGTCGCTATCACGCTTTGACAGTCTTTTCGCTCCTTTACATACTTAAAGTATTGCTGACTTCTAGGAGCGCAGGCGCTTCGAGGATTACCAGAAAAGCATTAATCGCTTTTATCTTTGGTACCCAATGAGCTCAGCTACCTTACAAAACGTAGTTTTCGGGCTCTGCGAGAATTTAGCCAAAGTCATAAGGAACTGAGGTGCGACTGCATCTACTCAAGAAAAACAAAAACTTTTTGAAGGTGACAAAGTATTACTTGGTACTAAAACCATATCAATTTGTCGTTTTATCATAATTTTTGTGGCTCTGCATTATCGACACGATCCACCTTATTAGTTTGGTTTCTAAAGAAAGGTTTTGATTCCCAGAACTTCAGTCTTCATACGAGTCCTGAGATGCCCTCATCACTTCTCCACAATTAATATTTTCAAAAAGAAGTGTACTCAAACACTTCCATCCATATCAGCTATTAGTACCAAGGATACAACACCCAGAAGACTGTGCGGACGGCCGCGCCGGGCTTATGCAGACAACTTTCTGATGCAGATCAAACACTTATTCATAATGTTAAATTCGGCCATTTATGCTGTCAGTCATAGTGTGTGAAGGTTGCAGCCCCAACCTCACGCCTAAAACTCCACCTGGTGTGGCAATTTACCCGAGCAAAGACATATTTGAAGAAATTTTCCATCCAGTTAGTGTGGAAGTTTATGATCCCCATGAACATATTATTTGTCTTAAAAATGCAAGCTAAAACCAAAATTATCGACTACACTACCGATGTTCGTGTTGAATTAAAAAAAAAATCTTTAACAAATGGATTGCCCTATATGGCCACAAGTCTAAGCATCAAGAACTCCAGACGAAATACACTAAGACATTCCGTCATACTCAAGCACAATTATCCGTACTTTTGAAAGAGCAGATTCTTATCATTCGTAGTGACCTACGTGCGCCCGCTGTCGAGGCACGAAAAGTTCAATTTGGCAGCCTGAAGCTGCCTGGACTAGTGCGATGACTCGTTTATGACCGACCTTATCAAGTTGCAGTAACGGACAACCGATGGCAAAGCCTAAATGGTCGCACACTTCGCACAAGAATTGTTCATCGACCAACAAAGCTAGAACCGGCGCCCCCTTTAGGCTTGCAGTCGAGATGCAGTAAAGAGCTCTGTTCCGCTTGGCAGCCGTTTAGCACATTATCTGCCGCTTCAAGTAAATCAAAAGGGCAGCGTCCCCAATACTTCGACCACGCGGCGACTTATTCACATTCGTCAGAAAGCAAACGCTACCCACGACGAACGCTGCGTGTTTGATTACATGTGCATCGTCAGGCTTAATGTCTAGCAGCAAGCGCAATTGACATTTCGATGATGGGTATGCCGCATCTCGAATATAGCATCAGTTTAAGTAAAGCCCGTGATCGTAGCCTAAATCTATTGGCCAAACCAATCACAATCCATGAAATGTCTGGGTTTACGGTGTAGAGGTTTCCAGAGCTTGCCGTAACCAAGCTGTTTGCGAATGACAAAAATCCTTTCAGTCCAAACTAAATTCTTGACGGCTATCTTTGCAGAGTCTTGTTTAACTTCGATAGCATGATCTCTACTGTGCTGGCTGGCAGCAGGTTTTGCCTTCACAATGTTGACGATTGCAGCAGCCTGTTTGTGTTGCTCATTGACTTGTGTGGCTGTCATACGGGCACAAAACGAACCCAAAGCAACTTGGCTTGCCGGAAAAGGAAACTGTCACATCACGACAAGTCAATTATCTACTATTGGGTGGCAGTCAGATCATCAATATGGCACCTTCGACCGATTGACTACAAAAACGTAAGTGACGCAAAGTTGCGGCTCAAATTTTTTGGCCTGTGGGTCCGTCGTACGGTGGCGATATCCCGGAAATAAAGCCATTTCAAATCTTCGTCGCTCTTTCATCACGAAGCCCGCGGTTTTGGCCTGGTCCTCAATCAACCAATTAGAGTACGGGGGTCGCGTTTTGAGTGTGACGTGCGCTTCTCCGTGCGCCGTCAGTCGGTTCCGCGCACTTTCAAAGAAGTCAAGTAACAGTGCTCGATTAATGTGCACGCGTTGCATTCCACTGTGGGGAAAATTAAAAACGATGTATTGGAAGGAGTCGGGGATGGTCATTTTTGAACCCATGCCGGTCTTGACTTGCTGCGGCAACTCAAGCAGCTTGGTGGCATCCACATCGTGCAATACAAGACCGTGTGATGACCGCACTGCTGCGATACAATCCTTTGCATTTACGTATTTGCTCTTGACTTCATTTTCAGAGTCAAATGAGGTCGCCAGCACGCCTTGGCCTGTACCACGGTGTTTCACGAGTCCACGCGAAAAAGAGAAATCGCCGTCTCCCAATACTAGCACGGTGTCTTTGGGCGCGTACAGCTGAGTAATTGCTTTTTTTGTCTCGTAACGGTGTTGCTTCGTGCTGCTAGCCACTCTGCTTGCTTCTCGAGCCTCAGACACGTGCCGCTTCCGCGACGTGAATTTGGGCTTGCTGCGTGCCATTCTTGCCAATCAAAACCACTTAAAAGCACTAAATTTATTCGATACTACTAAAAGCGAAGAACATCTAATTGTTTTAATGTCCATTTACAAGTACTACGTAAACCACACGGTTTTAACGTCGTCTTGGCCAAACATCTTCTTACATGTAGGGCACTTGCGGTTGCGTGACTTTAGGTTATTTTCAATGCATTCCTTGCAAAACATGTGGAAGCACTTAGAGATGATGACATCCTTGCGCCGGTCCTGGCATACCGAGCAATTTACAAGCTTCTGCAAGTCGCGCAGCTCAAACCGTTCGAGATCGGTGAGCTCACCTGTGGAGTATGCCGACTTGGCATGTTGCAACTTTTGCTTCCATTCTTCAATCGTCTTAATGTGAGTCTCACAGTCTCGACACGGCTTCTGAGTTTCCTCTTGTAGCTGCTGCTGCGACTTCTCTGCGGTCGCGCAGATTGTTTTTGCGACTTCTGCATCTCGTAACAATCTGCGTTTTTCAGCGTCAGATGCTTCGCGCTCTGTTTCAATGGTCTTCATGCAAGATTGTAAATTGTCAAGCTCAATCTCCTTAGCTTGCAAAGCTTCCTACAACACCAGGAATGCGTATAAAAATATATCAGCAGCTAGCTCAGCTTGGAAAACAATATACACCAAAATACCTTTAGAGATTTAATAAACGTCTTTTGGTGTTTGTGTACGGCGCTGAGGGTGGAGACTTGTAGCCGGACAGCAGCCAATTCCTCAAAACAGTGCGACTTTGCTTGCTCCTCCCTTGCTAGCAACGTGTGAAGCTTTTTGTTGGCGCTGCGCTTCTCCTCAATTTGTTGAATGAACTTTTTTCGACCGTGGCGCAGCGATTCCACACTCTTCGACATTGTCTCGATCTCAAGTAATAAGGCGTCATTCTCTTCTCGCAAAGATTTGCTTGACTCTTTCATATTTTCGATCTCAAAACGCAACTTGTCCCTGTCCAAAATGAAATCGTGACACTTTTGCCTTTCTTGCTCGAGTTTAGCCTCCATCTCAGATATTCGCTCCAAAGCAACAGATAAATTCTCGTAAGTATGGTTCCTGTTGAAGAACAGCAGCATCCGTTAGATGATTGACATCAATACCCTCAAATAGTCTTGAGTGCAAGTCACCGTACTGTGCTGCATGCTTAAGAGCATTGTATGCCTGCTGCAAATCCACCTTCTCCTTTTCCAATAAGGCTACCTGTGCAGAGGTACAGTAAGATACCAAAGGAACCGACTCCGAAAACTGATGCTTTTTAGCAATTTTACCTTCGTTGTCAGTAATTGCATCTCGTGATTGTCTGCCGACGCTTGTGCTCTATCTGCTCGGCTGCGTTCACGTTCAACTTGTGCTGCCAACTTTAAGTTTTCACGCTTTGCTGACTCGAGCTCTGACTTAGTTTCAGTCAGCTAAAAATCAAATGCACAAAGTATAAGCTGTTGGCATACAGACATACACAATTATTTTGTAGACAGCTCGCACCTGATCTCTATAGGTCGATGCGTTAAAGACCTTCTCTCGTAGTGATACATTTTTTAGGTTCAATTCGTCCAATTGCGACTTTGACTTGCTCATTTCCATTTGAATTTTTGCAATTTTCTTCTCCCATTTTTCAGTCATGTGGTGCTCGAGATCCTATACATTATAAACTAATAGTCAATATTTTTTAACATACAGGTAAGCAACAGGGGCAACACCTTAGTTTTAAAAAGAAGCTTTTTGTACTCTTCGTCACTGTGCTTTTTTTCCTCGCGTAATTGATCAAGTTTTTCCTCATGACCTTGCACTAGCGCAGCTTCATCATGTTCCCACTTTCCAAAAGCAGAGTCAAGTCAACTATCTCATAATGCATCCAACTAAGATGCTGTTTCACTTACCGCTGTTTCCAAAGCCTTATACTTTTCAATCTCTCGCTTCATAGATTCAATTTTATGACGTTCTTGGTATAATTTCTTACTCAAAATCCCCATCTTCTCCTTTAATGCTGCAACAACCTTCGTATACTCCTTTTCTTTCTCCACAAGCTCCTCCTGCTTCATCATTTCAATATTTGGTGTATCCGATACGCTTTTCTCACTAGATTTTTCGCCATTAGCGTCTATTTCCGTTTTTACAGCGCTCGCATCAACGTTCTTTGCAGCTTCTGAGCTCTGTTCCTTCACAAATGCACTCAAGCGGTCATAGTCTCGACAAGCACGGTGGCGCTCCGTCTCTTTGTATTCTACATCACGCTCAAGCTCAACTATCCGCCTTTTACTCTGTATCACAACACAAACGCAATCAGCACCTCATAATTGATCCACTCACACACTACACGTACCGCCTGTAGCTGGCTTTTCAGGCCCAATGCTTCGGTGATTGCTGCTCGTTTATCGTGCACTATGTGAGCATACTCAATCGATCTGGCTTTGTCTTCAGACGCGCTTCCAACTGTAGCCAACAGTTCCTCCAATATTTGTATTGTCTTCTCGCTCTTTTGATTAAGTTGCTCGTGCACCTCCTTCTCCATTTGTGATAGCTCTTCTGTTTTAATAAATCCGTCGACAACATTGGCGTCAAAAGGCAGCGACACGTCAGCATCCGGTTCTTCATGCTCTGCGTCCTTGGCCACTGTAACGAACCACTCTGGCAAATTAAGCTTCAGCTCTTCCTTGCGCACGCGGACCTGTCCGAAGCCATCTACAGCGTCTAGAGCAGACTGCCAACCCTCCTTTAGAAATTCATCAGAAACAGTATGAGAGTGCACCGTTTTAAATGCAGCGAGTAACTCGTCTTGCAGTTGGAACCAATGCCTTCTAAGGCAGCGAAAAGACGCGTCTGTCACGCCTCGCGATCGGTACAGCGCCTCGACTTTTTTGGCCAGATAAGCGATACGTCGGTTCTTCTCCTTCATGTCGATTTCCAACGCCTTGTTTTTCTCCCTCACGGCCTCAATTGTGTTGGGGTTGGCCTCCGGCGGTGTGTCCTCCTCTAGCTTGATCTTCTTGAATGCTGATTCGCCTCCAAATGAGCCCTCTCGGCGCTTTTTGTGACTCATTCCGTTTTCCTGCGCGTGGAAACTAGCGTCCGCCATGCTTTGGTCCTCTCTTGCACTTCCGCCTTCCCTTCCACTCGAATATTCACTCCCTCCCTCTTCTCCTGAGAGTACCGTAGTACTCTTAATGAGCTACTAAAATTATGGTTTAATAACAATATGCAGCTTGAATTAAATTCTTAAATCTGACCTAGAAGCTGATAACAGCGCGCAACGCCATGTAACTAAGTGGCACGACACTAATGAACATCGCCGCGGCAATGGCAAATAAAAGTAAAGCGCGCGATTTGGCTTTGCAAGCAATTTTGCTTAGGCACGAACGGCCCAGCAACGTCATTAGCACACCAAGAGGCATAAAAAACTTGGCCTGTTCCAGGTCCAGATTGCCCCAAAGAAAAAAATCGAAGGATGCCACTACAAGAAATTCGTGATTTAGTGCATTCGTTACTGGGAATTAAAAGAACATCCGATAATACTTACTGCCGCTGGCGAAAAATACGGTCGTGGCAGACATTGCAGACACTGCTGCTGGAGCAAAGTTCACTTTACGCAGCAAGAGTGATGCCGCATCTTCACCGCCAACACCCAACGCTCCCGCCATCGCGCCGATGCCGAGGGAATAAATAGGCAACTTCTTTACTGAGTCTGGAGACCACTATTTCAAAATCACCTCGTAAGACTACATGTAGTGTAATTCATTACGATATAAAAAACAAGTCTCACCTGGATTTGATTTGGACCGAAAGAAAAGTGCGGGTTCTGTTGCCTTTGAAACGCCGCCACAACATCTTGTATCTGGTAGTGCGACACGACTGAGAGAAAGATGAACGGCAGCATCGGGACAAATAAAAAGAAAAAGGATGTGGGAGGGATTCCAAGGGGGCTGGAAAAATACTTTCCACCCTGGAGCGCTGTAAGTAGCACCGCGGAAACGAAGAGACCGAAATTTATTCCCAGCTTACGCCACGGGAGGCTGCCCTCGTACTGAAAGTTTTCATCATCGTTCTTGTGAATTATAGAGAGAAATATCAATGATTAGAGAATGACGCAGCAAAGTAGCGTGGTTGCTACCCACTTGATAGCTAGTAGACGGCGCGCCCAGCAGTGGCATGGTTTCGATGTTGCTACAACACCGCCAACCTTCGCCATGTCCAACAGCACGGGCATTTATAAATGTTTTTCTGCCGATGTAGATCAGATACACGATCAACGCAATGGCAAGCAGCCATGAGGACAACCACACGACCAATGATGCTCCAAACGCTGCCCCCACTGCACAAACAAAGAACAATAAGCCAAACCGAACTTGCAATATGTAATTAAGTATTATTACTTACTAAGAAGCATGGGCTGCATCACCAGAATGAAGTCCCAATTAATTAACGGCGTAGTTGAATGGTGTGTTTTTTTCCAAATATTCATAAAGAAGTCGCCGAGAGCTACAAGTTGAAATCAAATGCATTACAAAAAGAGCACAATCCTCAAATGTGAGTCGCACCGCCCCCAAATATTGTAATGCTAGCTACAGGAATGGCACCCTGCACAATTAGTCATTAGCACAGTATCACGATGAAAACAGTGTTACTCTGCAGTAATATCTCAGCATTGCATACATCCGGGTCCAACTTGAGCATCAAAATGTAGATAGCATTTAGCAAAGCCCCATCGTTAGTTTTAGCACCCGATGTTGTAAGCACCATCAATCCAGCTAGCAGAATCCCGAGTAGCTGGTGAGGCCTCTCTGCGTAGCGCAAGACTTCGTGGGGCTCGTATGGCCTGTCCTGAGGTGAGAAGGTTGCGTCAGGTCCAAATTGCACAGGCCCTGCTTCTTCTTTTGGTGGCTGTTCCATCGCTAACACTGCAGCAAGGGTGAACACCCCGAGGCGCCATACTACTTGAAAGAAGGCCATCGTTTCCTCTTCTAAATTGAAGAGAATTGTGTTAGGCAAAATATGATTGGGTAGGTACTGTCCCTTTTCATATAATATTACCACGGTATACTACTGTATGCAGGTCTTTAAGTGTTACGTACGGTGTCTGTGTGATAAGTCTGTGCGATGTGTAACACTTTATCACCAAGATTGATCGGTTCATTCTTCCACCTGGCCAACCACTTGCAACCTGCTAATTCGACTTGTAGATTGCAAATAAACTTTATTGAGTGATCGGATGCGGAAGTACATCATAATTGATCTGATAACTCAGTCGATTCGAAGTGTAACGCGTAGCTGCGTAGCCGATCAAACCGTGCCCTGCAATCGTGATTCTAAGATACTCGAAGACATATTAATCGATAGGAATGCCGGCCTGGTCATCATGGCTCATTATATTGATCTTTATGCGAGGTTGGTTCAGTCATATCTCAATGGGTTTTTGGCCACGTATTACAATGGCTTTACCCAGTTGACTGAGTAATTTTGCGGAATACCTCACTCATTTAATCTCACCAGACAATCGATCACGCCAATCATTACGCTTTGAAGTCTTTAAGTCGACTGTTGAACCCGTTTATCGCTTAATCACAGCTATCCTCTGCCTACACTATTGTTAGACATCAGATACTGTCATTGAGCTCTGTTCTTCCACGACAGCTGCAATTTTATCCTCTGATCACGACAATTTTTAAAGTGAAGCGCTTTGCCCTAAAATCCCTCCTCTGGCTTAGTTCGATCGATGTTGGTCGTCGCCCCCAGAACAGGTTAAAAATCAGCTTGACGGAAGGTGAAGGTTTCGTTGGATGTTTTGCACTTAGCTTTGAACAATCATATTGACTTGTAAACGCTCCAAGTAGAGCTCGGACCCAACACCAAGCCATCCAAGATATCCGACAGACGGATCTTGGCCTTAAATGTCAATTGACAAACGCCGCTCCGACCAAGTCTCCATTTGTCGTTTTCTGCCAGCGTCAAACAATTGGAGAACACGTGGATAGATCCGGTAGTGTCGCACAAAACTTCTTGCTTAGCATTATTCTGACCACATATTTTCATCCCTAGGTGTAAAACTGGTGCTGATGGAAGCAAAAGAGACACCAATCTCAAGTGGAGCAGTAGCTGTCCGGGCCTATGATTAAAAGGTTGGGATTGGAATAAAGCAAGCTTGTAATGTCGTAAAAAGACGCAGAAATATCATGAAGACGGTGATGCTTTAAGTGCTGCATCCAACAGCACACCGATTGGCAGTAAAACCTAAATTGGATTCTCGATCAAACCGACTGCACCTCGGCTTTATCGCCGACTATAGCGGTCATTTTATATAGGGTGATCAGGAGGCTTCTTGTTGAAATAGGGTCAGATGTCACTTCAGGTTTCCTTGCTACGAGAGAGACAAGAAATGCACTATTACTAATACATTTTTACTGCGCATCGCGTTCCTCATGCATTCACCGAAGGTTTTGAAATTGTTGGTCAGCAAAGAGCCCGTTGTGCTCCGCTGTTTTCAAAGTTTGGACAGAGCGCCTTTAATTCTGCTTCATCTGCTGATAGCTCTACCGAAAAAAAACGACATTGACGATTTGTTTCAGCCAAATTTGTGATCGGTAGCGAGGTCTTTTTCAAGAAAAAGAAATTTTATGGCATGGATAGAGGTCAATGTGTACATCCCGCGGAGGGAGGAAAGATCGGCATCAATCCGATCAGGTCGAGGAGATATGTAGGCTTGCAAACTGCTAATTGAACTATGAAGGGATGCACCGTCAGTACGAGAAGAATAAGATGCCCCGAAATCAGTTTTTTGCCGACTTTCGTGGCTAAATTAGAATTTCTGAGGCGCCATTTTTGCGCCAACCCCCTTCTACCGGCGATCTACCTCCGCCTGCTCGCTTTTCACGACGTTTCATTTTTTTGTAAAGTTCAACAATGTATCAAAGATAGCTCGCGCTTTGTTTTGGATATGTGATCAATACTTGAAGTCATTGTAAAGTTGCCACCATTGACAGTAGCTCACTTGCCTGTTGGTCACTATCTTATCTTTGGGCCGTGTAAGATGATCGCAGAGATCCGTGTACATACATGACCAAGCTGCGACTCAGCTTTAGCTCCTGCAATAATCGCTGAGCTCGCATAAGAAGCAGTTGCACCCCGCCGCTTTGACCCGTATGCCTTCCAACTGCCGCACAATCAGGTTCTAGTGACGTTGGTCCTTATCTCGAAATTTATCCCAGTATTGCAACTCGTCAGCGTCCCTCCTTGCTAGTCAAATTGGATCGAATCTTAGTCTTAGTCCCACGCTTCAAGCCTAAGGGTCGGGAGGACGGAGGTGGGGCTTCGCTAAAATGGTTTGAGCTCAACCTTGGGTAGCCATGACAAGATTTAAGCTCTCAAGAATATCACTAGGCTCTCTGTTTAAGCCACAACGAGCGCTTTTCAATCAGAATCATCAGATACTTGGGACATTAGTAGAATTTTAAAGCTGATGCGATTACAGTCGTGTAATAATGGGCAACAAGATTTTGACGCCTATCGATTGTCTCTATGACTAGCAGACAGACAACACCTGTGGTAAATCGGTAAGCGGGATTTATGGTTGATATGATTTTGTTAGATGTATTGGCTTCAAGTGGTAACAAATAAGTAAAAAAATTATCGTGTTATACTTGGCGTCATTTTGCTTACCAGGTACATTCGATATGTTACATGATCGAGATACAGTATGAGTGCTTCACTTAATCACGATGATCAGACTGCTCATCCTTTAATAATAGAATTTGTATTACTGCGTAGCTTTTACATATTTGTTAGATTAAACATGGACTACTTCCATTAAGAGAAAGCCGCAATTTACATCATGTTATTGTAAAAGTGATTGATAATCCGTAATTTTGGATATATTCAATTAGTCATGACAATAACGTGTTACACATTGCACTTACTCCGGGAGAAGCCTTAGAATGGTTAGTCCTTTAACAAAAATAAAAGTATTGGCAATTAGCAAGTGAGAACAGAAATGAGTTTTTCTAAGAGAAGGATTTTTTAAAATTACATAAATTGCCAATGTTCTTGTGGCTAATCCACTCAGATACCGTTTGCTGCGAATCAAAGATACTCACGTCGAAAGAGACTAGGCTTGTCCAGACAGTGTAGTTATCCCCTGCTCAAAAAGCAGTCAGGAATCATTTTCTTATGCAATACTCAAATGACACATATATGTATATTGCTCTGATCGATTACATCCCTGGCGCGCTGTCTTAAAAAATGCACACGGCATTTTGTGTCCCATGAAGGCGGACCCGACGAGCTTAAGAAGCACAACCGAGTCAAGAGGTATCGGAGGCGTGAACCAGCGTAAACGCGGTAAGACTCTTAGCAATCCCATAATTGTTGAAAAATTTCTCCGTCCGTCGGTAGTACGGGGCGCAGCGTGTGATTGGAGCCTCGCAACTTTGTGAGAACCACTTCACCACAGCAGTAATATTGTAGCTCAGCATCACACTGTTAGTGATGAGAAACGAATACGCCGGTGATTGTGTCTATAATGTAATATCATTAAGCTCTTTTCGCGCTCAGATCGTCGGCCTCAGTGGACAAGCTCTCGCATCCTCATTCTCAACCTTAAAAGTATGCCTGAATACCAATTTCACTACACGTAAACAAATTCAGTGATATCTTTCGTTGCTCCTTCACATCAAACTATAACCTCATGTGGTACTTATATGTCGCGCTCCTTATTGTAAGCACTGTGATTGACTGTTATCCATATTCACTACTTAGTGCACATTAATTATCAGCTTATTCAGATGAGGTACAAGAAGCTCTTCATCAGCACATCCGCTGGCAGAGACTTAGACTTACGGTATTGACATAGAGGACCCTTTACATACAATCAGCTTCAAGCTCTTTGCCGACAACCCCTTCTCCGTCAGATTGATTGCATGCTGCCAGATTGTACACGCGCATGAGCAGTGATGAGCAAATCCAATACTTAGCTTTTTAAATAGCTCTCTCTTATTGAGAATTTTTTGTGTTATGAATGATGTCGCTTTGCATTCAACTTACATGTTCGACGGCTGAACGCTACTCTGCTTCTTGTATAATCGGATATACAACTTACAGCTATACTTTAGTTCTATTTAGGTCTCGGAAATCACAATTTTCCCACTATTTCACACGCGCGCTCATTTTGCTTGTAGCGGGTGGCATACATACTCATGAATTGTATCCAGTGTAGTACAATAGGTGCGAGCTTCCGTCTTGGTGGATTGTGCACCACAAATGCGATGATAGGTAGAGTGCACCGTATACCTACACAAAAGCTTATCTGCGAGCAAAGCAGACAGACGCAGTCGATCCATCAAATAATCCTTACGGACTCGACCAACTACAGAGGTTTAAACTGAATTCACTGTGTAGAGAGCTTATCACAATTTTCGAGCAAATCTTACGGACATGTGCAATTTTAAACAAATGAGACCAAAGATAGTGTTTGTGGGCAAATGTGGATGCGCTCTATGGAGAACTTTTTGATCAGTCGATAAATGACCTGGAAATGGCCAGGCATGCACGTTTTGCTAGAAGATGCTAAAGGCTAAAACTTGATCGAGATAGTGGTGTGCAAGGAGCACGAAATGGGTCACTTTCCAGTAGAATTCAGTGAGCGTAGTCGCTTTTGGCTGTTGTGTTAGAGTTTTAGCCTTTCGTCCGTGATCTTTATTGTTTCGTCGGCTCTTGATAATATGTGACGGGGTTACAAAGCACAAGGACAAGCATAAAAAACAGATAAGCATTATTATCAGCTTTCGCATATAAGGTTGAACTATTATCGCGCATTCCTCTCTTTTAATGCCAGCGTGATAACAAGCTTATTGGGTGCAAAAATGGCACTTTGGCTTGCACCAGATAATCATGATTTAAGGCATTCGATGCTTTCTTCCTCATCGCCATATTATTACAGTCTTTTTTTTCGCGCACAATATGAGCTTCTTTTGACAGGCACACAACTTTCCACAAATTAGCGTATACGAAGCTCTCCAGTGACTATTTTGAGCCCCGCCCATCTTTTGCTTACTATCTGCTTAGGCTGTTGCAATAGATAATTTTTGGTCCAAAGGTTGCACGTCTAGCGCTAATTTTCCATAAGTACAATTGCTGGAAGACCGAAAACGGCGACCTTTTAAACGACTACTAATGATATAAATTGGTACTTAGCTCGTCTTTAACGCTCGAAGTGCGCCTTTCCTCAACCGACTTCTCAGGCAAAGACTACACTGGATCAACTTGCTCGCCTTAGTCCCATCGACCATAGCACACTATTTCAAAAGGTCTAATAAGAGCATATGAAGCATCGTTTATCACCAGACCTTAGACCGTCATAAATCGAGCTGTGCTACCGTCAGCCTGCCAAAATCGATGTCGACTCTTCGTGAGTCGTCTGAAGGGACATTTTGATTCCCAGTACTTTGACCCTTCGGATTTAGAACCTGTGTTACTCCAGATTAATCGTAAGCTGTGTTCGATACCTGATTTATTGATACGTATTCACCGCAAGCCCCTTGTTACATGTGGTCCACACAAGTCTTCTGTGACCTAAGGCCTAGAGCATACACCTTTAGGAATCAGCTGTATTGAATGTGCGAAAAAGAACAGCAGGATGCACTTGTGTTATTGGCAAGTTAGCTTACAGAGCCTTGTGTAATCTTTCGGGTTCATCCAATAGACATTCAAGGAGATATCGCACATTTGCATTGTCACTCAAAAATACAATGTACGCATGGATATGACTGCTACATACTATCTATCGCGACATTGTGCCCAGAAAGAGAATGCGTCACGCTCTGCCTCTGTTTTGCCCAAATAGTTCGGCAACCTTGCCCGTCTAAACGAGGCAGCGTTAAGTATAAAAATCCCACTTGCAATACACAGTACGTTAGTGGCTAGATGACTAATTCACACATAGACGACTCTGGTCACGAGTGGTGACAAAGAAAACATAGTATTTACAACAAGACGCTGTTCTCGACTACAGCTTATGCTTCATCGTTCACTTGCTGTGGCTTAATAAATTGCGCAAAACGATGTTGGTGGCCAACCCACCACCGCTCAGCCTCTTCTTCGGTCACTTTTTCTCGATCAAAGAGCACTGCTATCACCTGTTCCTCTAATGTGTCTTCCCTTCGACCGACATGTAATGCAACACCATCTCGTCCTGCCTTGCGATCCGTCTTGCGATACATGGTGCTAAGTTCGAATTTAGATGCATCTTGCAATACCAATCGTACTTTTGTCTCGCTCGAGTCAAAATTTGCGCGCCTGCCCCCAATTTTTGGCTTTACACTCCACGCGGAGAGATCCCCGTCAAACTTCAATCCGTCTGCTGTTATTCCTAGTAACTGTGTTCCCTCTTCATGCAAGTCATGTGGTGGCATGTTACTCAGGCTTATATATTCAGTATTATTTTCTTCGGACTCAGCAGGTTCAGTCTCACTTTCCGAATGTCGACTTGACTTAAGAGACGCCTGCAGCTCCAACTTCATGCTATCCAAAAGTTTGCACGGCACTTTGACAGGCTGGGTTTGAGACGCAATTTGAAGAGGGGTCCTTTTTCGGGGGCGCCTTTGATTAGAAAGCCGCGGAACTTTAGGCAGTAATCGTTCCTTCAGTAACCCTCTCCCGACCTCTCCTACATGCCGACTGCTTTCGCTTCGCATGAACGACCGGCTGGTAGAAGACATAGTTTGAGGATCTCGAAAATACTTGTCGCCGGAGTATGTGATGCGACGAATGAGCTTCGGTTGAAAGGTAAGCTCGCGCTCACTTTCCTCGGTTTGCCGAAGACGCTCAGCCTCCGTTTTTTCGTGCTTTTTTCGAAGCCACTCTATTTGCCGCTCCATTAAAGACATTCCCGCAAAACTCTTTCCAATCGCAGGCGTATCGGTACCGAGCTCTTGGTGTGACATATACCCTGCGCTTGAAAGGGGCCGAGGTCTCTTGATAGCTACAGCAAGATCGCTTTCGGTATTAAGCGGTTCCAAAGACCAAGAAGACGCCGAATTGTTGTTAGAATTGTCATCACCATGGGTGCTTGCGTCGCTACTGCTTTCGGGGTATTTCTCATCATCAAGGACAATTAAGTCCTTTCCAGGTCGCAATTTACCGCGACTCGGACTAGCATTACCGGGCGGTGTCTGTGTGGTAATACCCGCAAAGCATGTAAGATCTCGAAGCTCCATCACTATGTATTTCCAACACTTGCTTTGAGCTCGTGGATGTGAGTCTCCTCGCTGAATGTGCCTTCGAATCATCTAAGGTAAAAAGGGACAGTTTTGATTGATTGAAAAATACAGGAAAGAGACACTTAACATGTCAGTCCATCCCACCTCTTCTGTTCCATCACTAGGTAAAATGACTCGACTGGTTTCATCCCGTAACCAGTGTTCAACTAATCTGACTCGCTTATGCCACCAACTGACCTCTCCGTTCAATAAGCTTAGGTCTTCTGAAACAAAGTTGGCCTATACCTCCACAATACTTAGTCAGAAATCGCGCGTAGCTACCCAGGAAGCTTTACTAACCATGCATTCAAAGAACGTTGCCTCGTTCATCATAACAGTCTGCACCATCTCTGAAGTGAAATCTTACACTAAAGCACCTTTGGTCGTGCTTATAACTTATAAATAAACTTATGTTTGCCAAACTGTATTAATAAAATGCTCGTTTACTATTTCTGGAAAAATCTTTGTCGTTTTCTTTATCAAGCTTTTAAGCGCACCAGCAACACCAGGAGCATCAACAACCCCGAGACAAGCATGCAACATCGCATCGTCTGCTCAATCAATCGCAATTCCAGGATCATTTTCATCCCTCACTT